>JBCJKH010052080.1:45654-62048 GCA_039877255.1 Loriculus beryllinus
CCATGTGTTTTTCCTCTTTCTCTCTCCTTTCCCATAGTTTGTATCTATAGATTAAGTGACATACAGAAGGTACTGCTAGGTGGAGAGAGAAATATGAAACAACCTGGACCTCCAAGAACCTGTCCTAACTAGTTCTCTAGTTGGTCTTTGGAAGATGGTTTAGTGAAAAGGGAGTTTCCCATGCTTCTTATGCACCTGGCTAACAGTGGCCTCAGGCTGCTTCTACTGGCTGGCACCCCTCTACCCAGTGCATTTAACATATCTGTATTAATTGAAATTCACTTAAGTTTGTTAACCTCTGGTTGTCTTCTGTTCCTTCAGTATGAATTAAGTAAAGAAGTTTTTGGTGGAAATAAGATTAAATGTCAACAGAACTGTACAGATTGCAGGGTGTGCTTCCTATAAATTGGGAAGTTGCATGCATGCTTAGCAATGAAAATAAAGATGCACCTTCATCTGTAATCTGACAGAATGATATGGAGCAACGTGCTTGCTTTTGTATGAAAGTGTTAAAGATGACACTGGTAGCTTATTAAAAACTTCTCAACTTCCCTCATGTTGATCACCTGCCCTTTATCATAACTTTTAAGCAAAATATGAAATTGTGATCATCAAGGAATACGTGATTTTAGCTAAGAGTTGGAGGGAGTGCTGCCTGAGTAACTTTTAAGCTGTCAAGCTGTAGTAATCGTACTTTGTGGAGGAAGTAAGTCTTTGTGCGTGTAACTTTTGAGTTATGCTCTAGGTTGCTGCAGATGAAAACAGTTTGCATCCCTATGTGTTCACGCTGAGCTTTGTAGATCTGATGAAGCTCATTAGCCACGAAGACTAGATAAAATACAGATGTACAGTGGTGCTGGGTAAGTCTGCAGTGCCCAGCCCATCATTTCAGAGGTGCATGTGCCTACTGATGAGTTCAGGTTGTGTCCCTTTGCTGGGCGGGGAGTGGTTGCGTGGTAATGTAGGCTTGGTGTGGAGCTCCAGCAGACTGAACTATTCAGCAGACAGGCCAGAGTTATCTGGGCTGCCTGCTGCCCACCCTGTACTATAGTGCTGGGACCTGTTGGGAACCACTGGGATCCCCTTGGTTATAAATTACTCTCAGATTAGCCTTTCCTGTCTCCAGAGTTGGGAATGAGTGTTTTGGGTGTATGAAGTTGTCAGCCTGTGGCTTTGACATATGGAAGACTGCTTTTTTTTCCGGTTAGGAATGTAAAACTGTTTCTCTCAGAAGTTAAAAATGCACCACTTGGATGCTATTTGTATGTATATAACTTCTCCTTCCAAGAGCAGACAGACAAAATTAACACTGAAGTCTCTTATGCTGACCCTTCAGACGTTGAAATGTTAGTCAGTACGTGTCTCTTTCACAGCCTGCAGCTATGTTTTACTCCAGCTTCCAAGAACAGGACATTCTAAGATAAAAGTTAAGCAAGAAAGATCCCAGAACATTTTAACACATGTAAGATGTGACTAAATCTTGATGGAAAATATTTGTCCTAAAATTTCTATAAAAGTACTGGTGTTCGCTAGGAAAATACGAGGTGACTGCGAGGCAAACTACAGTGTCCATGTTATGTGAATGGCAGCTATCAGGCTGAGATGTGTTCAGTCAGCTGCCTCTAAATGTGCCTTGAAATTTTGCCCCTCTAAAACAGTTGTTTCAAAGAATAAATGGGATTTAGTCTGTGTTTGCCCTTACCACAACATCATGTCATATAAGTGTACTGCTGTAAAATGAACATGTATTTTTAGGTTATAGCCAACTGGAATGCAGAAATCATATGGAAAATAAACATGCAAACCACATAAGTAGTATGTAATGTCTTCTGCAACTGAAGGTGCAATATGAATAACTACATAACCTTTTGTTAGCAAAATTCTTTAGTGAAAATGATGCATGGTGACTGGTAATTTGTCTGAAATAAGCTACAGCTGTTAAAGAGGAATAACATCCCCATGCCAACAGCTAAGATGAAATCCTGTAGTGTTTAATATTTTGCTCATTTAACAGCAGCTATTTAATACTAGGTGCAACAATGGAAATGTCAGTTGTGATAAACAAAAGATTCATCCCAAATGTCAGAGGCTAGCTTGACTTATTTAATGCCACTGAAGTCCAAGAACAGCACCCATAGATATTACTTTTGTGGTGACATGAACTGATGAAGATCCTACAGGCGTCTCTGTCTCAGCTCTGGTGGAGCTTAATTCTAATATGGGTCACACAAGTATCTGTAGACAGAAACCCCTTAGAAACTGTTAACTCATTGTCCAGGACAAGAGGGATCTGAATCAGTTTCAGATCTGATTAGTTACAACAGTAAAATGATCTTCTTTTTTCAAGGGTATGGATGCGAACTTTTGCTAATGAACAAAACTCGTTAAGACTATTGAAGTTAACAGGTAGGGATGAAAGTCACGGTCCACTAACTGTATTTGTCTATTTGAAGACTACATATATACCACTCATAAACACATGAAAATGGCTTGTGAGATTTTGCCGTATGTGGATGAGTAGCTATGCTTTTAATTTTCAGAAGTAAATTTGCTTATGGTTTAGCTGATTTCTCTGTATTTCATTATAGCTAATTAATGCACTTTAAAGAGAACACACCTGTCATGGCTGAAGTGTAAAGCTACTGCTGTAACGAATAATTTTTCACTCTTGAACAGAATGTGAGACTGAAACAGGGAGGAGGTGGCTTTAAACTATTCCTTCGAAAGACAGCTACCAAAGCTATGTTTATCTATTCCAGATTGCCCCTGCTGAAGGACCAGATGCCAAGCTGAGAATGGTTAGCATCACTGGACCTCCAGAAGCTCAGTTCAAGGTACAATATATAAAAACTTGTCAGTGTGTAGTGGCCTTTGGACTGTAAGGAATACTGAAAACAAACCACTTGATTCCAAGCACCAGTTTATTAAGAATTTTATAAACACTTATTTTTGCTTCCCTTTTGTTGAAAGATATCTCGTATGAATGAGTAATGCAGTACTATCAGAGGCCACATTCTGGTTACCTGAAAATTGGTGCAAGTTTCATGTCTGTTATGAATCAAGTCTAGCATGAAAATATGGCCATATTACATTCCTATTTTTCCCTTTTACTTACAAGCACAATAGTTCAGTCTTTCTAGTCTGTTTTAATACATACAGTTTAGTGTATTTAATTGAAATAACAAAGCCGACAAGATGAGAGACTGAGTCTTACCAGGTTACTGTTGCGTGCCAAATGGAAAATGCTTTTTGGGTAGCCCTACAGATAAATACAAGATTTCTAATTGTATTTCCACTACAACTACAAGGAGATACTCAATCTGCTTATCCCATTTGTGTTCAGATTGAGTTCTGGAGTGGCTTTTTCCCTTAAGTGCCAAGGGATAAATCTAGTTACCCCAAAAGGAGTTGACCACTTTAGGAACGATGCAGACAGCTCAGTGAAGCAGTGAAGCAGTGGCTTCATCACAGATAAGGCTCAGAGCAGGTAGAAAGCCACTTGAGAGTTCATGTCCTAGCATCATTCTCTCGCCTGTTCTTGTTTTTGTCTTTATATTTTTCCTTCAGGACATCTTGCAAGAAGGAGGTGCACAAACTTCAGGTATATCTAGAATCAGTTTCACTAATGCCTTTAGGAGTTTTGGAGCTGTACCAAGGAAGGTATTTTGCAGTGGTAATAGTGAACTAGATGCACATAGGATTACTGGTCAGTTACCATACACATTTGAGAAGCCACTGAAGGCCAAGCATAATTTAGAAGTTCTGCCTCCTTGAGGTTTTCTGTGTGCATGTGGGCTTGGCCACATTGTATGTTCCACATATGGGGTGCTCTTGTGACCTAGGATCAGCAAAAGGTCAGATTCTGGCTACCTTTTCTTTCCATCAGGTATCACTGCATTTACTCTCAAGGAGTAATAGAAAAAAACAGATTATAAATCTATGAAGATATATATTAATCTATTATAAATCTATAAATATATATACATCTATATTTAGATAAATATATATATTTATAAAAATATATATAAACCTATGTAGATTTATAATAGAGTATTATCTCTTATTCTGACAGAGGCTTGACCTCAGGTGTCTTCCCTAAGATAGACTTGAAGTCCACAGAGTTACTTTGCCAGCTTTTCTCCTCAACCTAGATCATGCAAGGAGGAAACCCTCCATTTTCTGCAGCCCATATATTGGTTAAAACCACATCAGTCATTCACTTCTCTACACTTGGGCTTCTCCCTGCAAGGAGGAATCAATGTACTAGGACAGCTGATGTTCCTGGGTATGCTGGTCTTGTGAAGAAGGGTTATCCCTTGGGGCTGTCTTCAGCTCCAGTCATTGTAGTCTTTTATACTCTTTGAGCAATGCCCTCCTGACTTAGATGGACAGAAGTACATTCAGCCCTTTCTTCTATCACCACTGTTAATGTGAATCATGCTTTACAGTCAGAGCCAAGCTTCATTAATGCTTAAACTCTGTTTAAGAAGGGTCTTCTCTGTCTTTGCGCGTAAGGTATTGCTTGGTAGGCACCAAGAGTCTGGGTGCATAACAACTTGAAGAGGGAGTAGCTGCTGCTCAGATAAGTAACTTGGAGTGGCGTCATCCCAGAGCCTGTGAGTCTGGCATCCTTTCCCTACTACATTGTATTCTGCTGTCTGATTCATGTCTGTGGTAGCTGCAGTGGCTGCATCCCTTTCTTTCTCAACTGCACTAGCCCGAGGATGCAGTGCTATTACTGGCAGGGCAAGAAAAGAGAATATGCCACTATTTACATCCTCTGCTGCAGTGCTCCCTAGAGTGTAGGGGTACCCGTGATGCCAGTATTCAGAGATTACCATGTTGCCTTGGACCTGAGACATGTGCAAGCAAAGTGGAGTCTAGTCTAGTCAATGTACTTCAGCCACTATTTTACTATGAAGGAGCTGCAACCCAGTTAGATTGTTTCCTCTCCTTAAAAACTCTTTCAAGAGCCAAAAGATTTGGGGTGTTGCAAATACATTTATGACTTTAAAAAAGTCAACATCCCACCTTGTTCTGTGATTCAGTAGTAAAGCATGTTTTGTACAGTACCTCTCCTGCTGAGCCCTCCGGCCTGTGCAGGTTGTCAGGGTGTTACGCACACAAGAAGTGTTGCTATTGAAATGAAAGAGCTATGCTGGTTACTGTCTGTCTCTAACAAATCTGGAAGTAGTTTCAAAATCCTCAGCTCAAGATGATGGCTGGGAGCAGTGTTCTATCCACTCTTCACAAACCCTTCTAAAGTGTTTTCCTGGAGCAGGAATCGCTGATTCTAGGGTTGTTGATGGTGCTGGAATGTGTTAGTTCTACTGAGTTTTTGTATGGCTTTTCTGTGTAGTTACTTTCAGCTCTAAGGTCACAAAATGTCTTTCACCTTACCCATTCTAGAGTAAGTATGAATTTTTGGCTTTTAGGAGATGAGCTAGAAATAAGATAAAATAAGCTGCCACTATGTAAAATAATTACCGCATCAGACAATCTTCTCGGACTTTACATATTCCATTACAGTAGCGGCCTGTAAAATGGTTGGATTTAGCATGTATGCAGTGACAGGCTGGTGAGCATGATTTAAAGAAGGTCACAAAGAATCTGAACTGAAAAGGCTTTGTGATCCTAGGCTTATAGTCTTTCCAGAGCACCTCTCTTCAGTATCTCAATAGGAATATTGTTTTGATCACCATAGAAGATGCAGAGTAGAAGATTGGTTACCATTTATCACATTTATCAGATTATTCACCGACCAGTGGCACGGAATGAGGATATAAATGTGTTTAAAAATCAGCAAGTTTCATCAGCTTAGTCTCAGTGGACATTCTTCTTGCTACCTGGCCCGTGTGTGTTCCCCAGAAAAGGGAACTGTGTGCTGCTCGGAGTAATACTGATCCCATGTGCTCTTTAGATCTTGGCAGTTTGAGTTTTCACTTTAGAAAACTGAGCAAGCTCAGATTTGTTTGTTTTTACACACTGTGTTGCAACGGATTGTCAAAGTGAGCTGTTTGCTCTAACTGGAGGCTTTATTCCATGACTTGGTTGGGGGGGTGTTGTGGCTTTTCTCTTTTTTTCCAGTTTAACATCCTTAAAAGAATGGGTTCCTGAGCCAATTCATTGCATTCTGTGCTTCTGGGCATAATAAGAAATGCTTCAGCCAAACAGTTTTTCTCTCCACCACTCTTTACCAAAGTGCAGTGGTTTCTTTTAAAAGCTGTGTTTCTTCTGAAAAGCAGAATGATAATGATTGCTGTGAAACTGCTCCAAGATTCCCTGGTTTGTCATCCAATCTTTAAGGCTGGGCAGTGATGCTTCCTAGTTTGGTACAAAGACTTCTTTTAAAGAAATAGTTATAGCAGTTTTTAGGGAAAACACTCTGTCAGGGCTGTGTACTGAGAATTATCCTTTCTATGAGCTTTCTTGCTGTTAACTGGATTTCAGTAAGCACATTCTCTAACTGAAAGCACTTTTGCAGGCTCAAGGGAGAATCTATGGAAAACTTAAAGAAGAAAATTTCTTTGGACCTAAAGAAGAAGTGAAACTTGAGGCTCATATAAAAGTGCCATCCTACGCTGCTGGTAGAGTTATTGGTAAAGGAGGCAAAACAGTAAGTAGCTAAAATAATACTTGGAGTGTTGTGATGTTTCTTATTTCAGTGTATCTATATGTATAAGGCTTAAACATTCAGCTAACTAATACCTAATCCTTTGAAGTTAAGTTAAAGTTGGGACTATTTTCTTTGCTGTACTTATTAAGCTTTTCTTTCTTCTACTGAGGAGTCAAGAGAAGCCAATTTCTAGCCAATAACCTTAACAAAAATCAATAGCCAGAGTCAGATCTGCAGGGCTTCATTGATATAAATGTAGTTCTGCTGTTTAGAGTGAACGTTTCCGCTCAAGACCTGTTTCTGTGAACCTTAACTTATGCCAGATTTAGCCAAAAGATTTCGCTAATCTCATGTAATAAAGATCAAATCCACTGTGCCTGAAGATGACATTTCTGGTCACAACTGAATGAAAGCATAACTTCTAAATAATTGGTAGGAAATTGAGACATATTCAGACCTCAGTGTTATAAAACCTTCTATTTTTGCTTCAGCTGAATTGATGGCATTTCTTAGGCTTAGTTTATTGCTTAAAGTAACATCAGTCCTGAAAAGGTGCCGGTACTCCAGTATTCTCATACAGTTGTGAGTTAGGAGCTGGCTCATATTTGCAAAGAAATGGTTCAGTCTTGGGTCTCCATCCTTGAGTGCAGTGGGATCTTGAGGTTAAGTGTCAGGAGGCAACATGGCCTCTTTCATTACCTGCAGTGGTGAAAGGGCTTAAGGGCAAACATCTCCGATAAGCTGTTCATCTGAACCATTTTTATTGAATAATGCTATGTGTTTCTCAAATAAAATGTGTGTAAACAGGACAAAGACTCCAACTTTACCTCTCCATTAGTGCTATAGAAGCTGATAGGCTACTGAAAATAATCTGGACACTTCTCAGCGATCTGTTTGGAGTTCTCCATCTTGTGGAGGTTTTTCAAGGAAAAATATATAAATACTTTGCCTTTTTTTTCTTCCCTACATTACACACTGGATGAGTTTTCTGACCTTAAACTTGTAAACTTAACTGTAAACACTGTGGCATCTATTTGCTTTTTTAAGTCATATATTTAACACCTTCTGTGTGTTGTATTTAGTCTTTAAAACACTTCCCCAAAGCTAGAGAACTGGGTGCTAATTTATGTCAGAGACACAAGAAGGCTCATCTTGCAAAGCACACACACACACTGCTGCACAAAGATGGTTTCTGTTAGTGGGTTTCTCTTTTTAAACCATAATTTAGAGGATGTTGTCTCTGTGGTCAGCAATATCTCTGAGGTTTGGTGGTTGTGGGATATGTTTGTTTACAATTTTCTACTATCTATTTATAGGTAAATGAGCTTCAAAACTTGACAAGTGCAGAAGTTGTAGTCCCTCGTGACCAGACACCTGATGAAAATGATCAGGTGGTTGTGAAAATAACTGGTCACTTCTATGCATGCCAGGTAGGAGGAACTGAAATGAACTTGTGCTGCCTTGATGTTTTCATGGTCGTTCTTTCCTATCCATGTTCAGAGCCAAGGGACAGAAGATTCATGATACAGAAGGCACTGCTTGCCAGGCTTCTGTAGTTGTCTTGCTGCAATAAACTTCCCACGTGCCTGCGAGAGTTTTATGCCAATATTGCACTGTTACATATGTAAAAACAATCTTAAATTCTCCTATTGATATATGTAGGCTCTGGCACTGCTAAAACTTCTGAAGCAAAAGAAAAGTGAGGTTGTGATGGGACTGAAATTTAGATAGGAGATAAAAGGCATCTCATAGTACCTGGCAAGGACTGCATCTGTACGTGTGATTTGTCCGCATCGCCCAATCTGTTGATTTAATATCATTAAGAAAAGGATCACAAGATTTCTTCCCTCACTTAACTCTTAGGTTAGACTTATTCCTTTTGATACTTTGCTACAGGAGACTTGTAGTTCAGGAAGAAGATGGAGGGGGCTGGTAAATCCTATTAGTCTGATCTTCTGGATTCACTGGTGTATAAAAGAGATGTCCACTGTTAAAACTGTGTATTTTTATAAAACAGTAGTATCTCCAGAGGAGTAAAATGGAAGTAGCCTGTAGCTACTCCAATAATCTTGATGTGGGTAGTCACCTTTCTATGCTCATGCTTTCTGTATTACAGATGTGAAAATTGACCACACAGGTAGTTGTGCTAGGTGGAAAAAGAAAAGCAATTAAACCTTAAGTTGTGCATCATGACTAACCCAGTGTATTTTAACTAATGAGCAATCTTGTCAGTACGAGGAACTTGGTTATTCCAGATGTTCTTACTCCCAGTAGCATCTATAGTCAGTTGCAGACAGCAGTCACCGCAGCGCGGCATCGTGATGGGTTGTTGTTTCTTCTTTCTGTCCTTCAGCTTGCTCAGAGAAAAATTCAGGAAATACTGGCTCAGGTAAGAAGGCAGCAGCAGCAGCAAAAAACATTGCAAAGTGGACAGCCTCAGCCGAGACGGAAATAAAGGTTTAGGAAATGGCCCATCAGAGACAGATGCCAGACCAAAGACAGACTGTGCGACAGAGAGACGGGTGGTGAGCACCTGTTGAAGTTGTATGCAGAAGATCCACCAAGCCAATCACCTGTTCGAGGACCAGGCAACCGTTGAACGCTGTCTCTGAGAATGTATTCTTTAGGCTCTCTCAAACTTTTGAAACCCAGCTTTAAAAATAAGGACCCCTTCACTTCCCTTTTGTTCTATTCTCACAATTTAACATAAACTCGTTAGTCTTTTTTATTGTTCTTATTATTCCCCAACAATTTTAGAACTTGGTTTAATGAAGCTTTCTCTTCTGAGTTCACTGGTTTAAAAAGTAAAAAAAATAACAAAACAAAAAAAATATAACAAAAAAAAAGAAAAGAAAAAAGAAAAACAAAAAAAGAAAAGGCATTGCTCTTATAGGTCCAGTTGTCAAAGAACAACCACATTTGGCGGGTGGGATTGCGGGTGGGCTAGGGTTAGAGCAAGGGAATCGACAAGAGTTTAAGTGTTAGTCCCAACGTTGAAACAAGTGGCATTTTTTAAAGAATTTGGTTGCATTTTTACATAACACTGCCATGAATAACCTAAGGGAAGTGTTGAATGGTGTTGGCCAGGGCATAAAAAGATAAATATGCATTTTTACTAAACTACCTCAGGCATTTAGTACCTCAATGAGAAATTGTTCCTTTTTTGCTTTTTTTTTTTTTGGTATTTTGTATACTTTATAAAGCTTAATAGTTCTTGAGCATTTTATTTTTTTAAAAAAAAGACTAAAATTTGATCAGCCACCAGCCAGGAGTACTTACGGACTTATCGGGGAAAAATATAGCAGAGCACTTCTAGCTGCTGGCTGACGGGAGTAAGGTGGGTAAAAAAAACACGGCCTCAGGTTTGCTGAGGGCTTCAACACCATCATTTGTTTAAAGGAGAAAAAAAAAATTCAGTGAATGTTCAAAAGCTAGTGAATGATGCCAACATTCTGATAGCAGCAATGCCGTTTAGTTTTCTTTTAAGATGGGATGAAAAAGTTTGTGACGGTACTTTATTGGGAACAGGACAAGGAAGTGATGGCAAGAGGCTGGGGTTGGGGGAAAAAAATTAGAAGGCTGCAAGAGGCTGAATTTTTTTTTTGTGCTACTTGATTGAATGCATGAACCCTTTGTGCCTTTGACCATCACTACCTAATAATGCTACATTTAACCATTTGCAGCCCATTTGGACTTTGCCATTTTGTTCAAAGAGCAAGCTTCATCTTCAGTTTGATAGAACACTTGATCTGCCGGAGCCTGTTTGGGGCCAGGAGGGTCTCCGCTGTCTGCAGATCACATCATACTGCTTTCAGTTACCACGATGGGGGAAGGTCAAACAGTGTTTGATCACATAGAAAGATAATGAAAGGCTAAGTTTACATATCCAGCCGCTGTTATGGGCCACACTAAGCCACTTTGAAGGTTTTAAAAACTATTGCAAGTATAAAAACAAACAAACAAAACCAACCACCTCTCTAGCCTGGCTTATAATAGATGCAGCAGGATTTATGCACGTTCTGCAACCAACCATTAGAGGAGAAGAAAAAAAACCCAACAAACCTAAATGTCGAAAGGCAGGGATAACAGGAAAGTTACCAAATTTTTGAATTTCCAAATGTAATTTGAATGATGATTGTGGTAATAGTGACACATTCAAGTTTCTACAATAAACTTCAGTCTACCTCAGTTTAAGAAAAAGAAAAAACTAAGTATGTGGCAACACATGGTGCATAAAGACTGCTGTGTGTGTGTGTGAGTGCGCGCGCGCGCCTGTGTGTGTGGTCGACAGAGCCATGCTATTACCTCTGAACCTTTTTTTGTGATGTTTTTTGTGCATGAGATGATCAGAATCACCATGCTGCACTGATTTGAGGGGCACAACGAGCAAAAACATTTGTTTCATCATTTTGTTATCTACCTCTTAGGTTCATGTTGAAATAGAGGCATTACTACATAGACTAGATGATTTTCCCAAAGATCATTGTTGTACAGATTAGCTAATTTTGAAAATGGTCTGAAGTGGTTTTTTCCTGCATCTCTTCTTTACTAATTGGTTTAAAAACCACAAACTTATGTTGTAGTTTTAGCAAAAGAGAAATGAGTTTCTTTTTTTCCTTTTTTGACAGTGACCTTCATCTAGCCTTTAGGAGGATAATGTTTTTTGTTCTTACAATGAATTTAAAATTACTGAAGTATGAGAAGTCATAGCGTTTTAATTTCTGTTGAGGCTTAAGTCAGTCCGACGTTCCTTTCTTAACATTGAGAAGGATTTGACTTCATGATTTTCCAGCAAAATGACTTTACAAATAGGTGCTGCATTTACATCTGCTGATTTAAATACTGTCATCTCTCGTTAAATTTCTAGACTTAATATGGTAAATCATGTTTTTCTTTTCAATCGGAACTTGGGAATATGGAGTATTTGGGAATAGCTAGAAAGTAAATACTGTAAATGATTTCAGTATCCACAAAGTATGGATCATTTTTCATCTGTAATGTGCCCCCCAATGCAGCTCCACTTGCCAGATGCCTCTGAATGGAATAAAGAGTTTAACTCCTATCATCAGATAAAGTCGTGTGGTGTTTTTTTAAACTAATGAGGCATAGGGACAGGCTGTTCTCAGTCTTCGTAGTACTTTGGTTGAAAGTGGTTTTCTGTCCATAATAACAACTGGATGAGGATGAACAGTCAATCACAGGTATCATTCCATAGCTGTCAGGGCAGCCAGCAGCCAGGTTGCAATGTTTGCACTTCCTAATACAAGCAGTGACTTCTGTCGTTTCTATTTCGTCTTCCCCCTTCCATCTAACAATGCCATACAGTCTGTAGGATAACCTGTAGTCCATAGTTTCAACTTTATGCAGTTCCCTGAGGCTGGTTTGCTGTGGAAGGGATGTGTGCTTGACTGTCCTGACCCAGGGCAAACAAGAAGGAATCTTTAGCAGGTTTGAACTGAGATTTTAATGGCAGTGATTTCTGGGGGGCTCGGCTTTACCCAGGTTACTTTTGGTGTGCTCAGGGTGATGAGGCTGTGTAGTCAACACGGCCCTAGAAAGCTGGAGAGGTAGAACTAGTCCCACTAGCAAGGAAATCTGATAGCAGCAACCTGTATCTCAGTCCTACCACCATGCCTGAACATACAGCACTTGCCAGTGAGGTGGTATGGCCTCTCCATTTAGATCCTCCTTAACATTTGGAAGAGAAATGAAACTAGATGTTTAACTGACTGCTTTAGAGTGAGAGAGAGGGGCTGGAGAATGAAGGAGCATCATGAATAACATATTCTGTGTCTTTTGGAAGAGGAGTGGAAAACCAAACTTGTTTTCCAAACTCCTGCAGCCTCCTATTTGTCTTCACAACCCATTCTGGGGGGGGGGGGGAACCCACCAGAAAGAGGGACTTGAGGAAATGTCTGCAGAAGACACTGCATAGGGTACTGCATTTCACAGGGAACTCTTGGTTCAGTTTTCCATGCCAGTACAGAGCTATCTTCTCCGAACCAGCATCCCTGCCATTTGAGCAACATAAGTTATGCCTCCCTCTGTATTGCTGGTGCACTTGTGACAGCTAAACCCCTGACTGTTTTAAGCATTTGCTTAATCATGCTTTTATTTGCTTCTAACCTTCCAAAGCTTTTATTCCTAAACTGCAATTCCAAAGGCATGCGCTCTTTGTATTAGTTTCCATTAAACAAAGCATGTATGTTGTGCAGGACAGCATGGTCTTGACGTACCAGGACACGGGACTTCTAAAGGAATGTGAAAAATCATAGAGTAAGCGCTTGAGCTGGGCTGTATGTAGATGTTTGGTCAATTGATGGACACACACTGCTTGGTAACAGTGTTACTCAAATGCAGTGCAGGAATTCAGTGAAATGACAACTGAAGTTCCACCTTGGTAACTGTTTCTCCTGTTCATCCCACCATCAAGGGATCCTGCAGAGACAAACCTGCACCTACCTCTGTAAGAAGAACTGAATGATCAATCTCTAGACTCACTGGACAAGCTGCTCTGTGTTTATTTCACACAGAGATCACCTGATCCATAGATCTGACACCATTCCCAAATGTTTCCCCTCCGAAAGGGGTTTAATGTCGCACACTACTGATCATCTAAAGCAGCTTCAATTCTCAGATCCCACGTCAAAGGCTCCCTTGGGCAGGCAGGTAACCTGGCTGAAGAATGGCAGTAGCTCAGCACAGACTATTGACCGCTTCTGTTCCATGGGGGATGAGGCAGTTCTTTTCCTGAGCCCGCAGTCCTGATTGTTTAATACCAACCAGTGTCTGTTCCTCTTCACAACGTGCTTTGGCAGTAAATTCAGTTACTTTTTTATTTTACTAGGTTTCGTTCACCTTATTTTCACTTTTCTTTGTCTTGCCTTACAGACTACCGCCTCTTTGCAGCTCTAAGAGTCCTAGCCTGCTCCCAGGGAAGCTGGTCCCTACATTTTTCTGTTCTATTCTGAGTGCTCTTTTTGTTACAAGATACTGTATGTAGTTCCAGTTACTAAATATGGATTCATATAGCTGCATAATGGTTGCTATTCATCTAGCATTACTGATCTTCAGCCACAGCAGTAAAGGCAAATGATTTTGAGGACTGATCCAAAGTCCCTGGGAGCAAATGCCTGATTTAGAACCCACCTCTCTTAAGACAGCCAAGGTGATCTTTCCGCCATGTGGATTACTTACAAATATCATGAAGTATGAAAATCTTTCTCTGCAGTCAGATTTCCCACCAGTACATTTATTTTGAGGGCAAAGATGTTCTATCTACCTGCACAGTTTAACCACGTTTAATAAATGGTCCTTGTTTAAACTGCAGAACTATCTGCTGCCTGGTATTGAACAGCAGGTGAACTCAGGGGCAGTTACTCCTCAAGGAACAGAGAGTAGGCACAGCAAGAAGTGACCAGTCAGAAATGAAGGAGAAGGTTGGTTAGCTGTTTCTTAAAAACCAACCCACCCCTTCCCCTGAACACCACAATCATGAAAAACAAGGTCACTTTGAGTGTCACAAACAGCAGCTAATGCACAGGGAAGAGATGAACAAGGCCTTTGACTATTCTGTGGGGCTGTAGGGGGAAAAACAATTACCCTCAAAATCTACTGTTCCCGTTTCCTGATGCACAGCAGAGCAAGCTTCTCCAGAAGGAACAGATCCTAATCTAGTGACAAAAATGCTGCCCTGTAGTTGAGAAAAACATCTTGCTTTACATAGACAAGTTTTGTTACCATCTTGAAGCTCTAACTGGTTATTAGATCTCGCAGCAATCAGACTAAGAACACATTGCGCAACGACTTGTGGAAGTGCTGAAGAGACCATCAATGGCAAATAATGCTCAGTGACAAGGGGCTTCCTTTAGAGCTACTTTTGCCCATCTCAAAGGAGCTGGGCACGTACACTCTCATAGTACGTTTGCTTAGCATCCTTTTCCAGAAACTAGGTGAGAGGAAAACCAGCAAAGGAGCCAGCTGCACACTTAGAATGAGTTGACTGTTTTAACATAAAGACAAGGAATTCAAGTTCTTCAGGGCTGTGGTTTTTTATTACTATTATTAAAACCAGATTGGCCTTGGCTGAAAAAACTGACTTACTGTTTTGTTAACTCAAGGCACATTTACTTGTCACTGCTGCTCTTGTAACACCAGTCTGGTTTTTCTCCTCCAGAGCAGAGCACGACTTGCTTCATCTTGACCAGAAGCAAATGGCTTAATACCAGAAGCCTCATCTAAACTGTACTATTTCACAGTTTTATCTTGCAGACCTCAAGTCTTCTTGCATTGCCTCTACAAGCAGGCCTTTCAAAGAAGACCAATCATTCTAGAGGCTAAACATGAGTTTCAGGGTAAGGAGCTTAAGCAGCTTTTTGCTCTGCTCTTCTCACTGCAAACTCCATTGCAACAGTGACTCCCCCTGGAAGCTCCCTTCTGATAGGATTCCCTCTTTGACATTTTACGGCTGGAATCAGGGTTTCCTTTCCAACCTCCAGGATACTATGAGCGATCGTATCTGTAGCTTGTTCAGAACTTTAGCTAGGTACATCCAATAAATACACTGTTTTGTACTGATCAACTGTAGTGACTGCTAAGTCACTAATGAAGCCTGTATGTGCCTCAGACCCATGCAGGCACACTCATTTCTCTTTCTACTCAACAGCTGTATGAAGTTCTTTCTCCAGATGATCGCTGTTGTTCGGAGTCAGTCTAAAGACAAAGTCTTCTGGCAGTGACTGTGGAGTCATCTGTGAAAGCTGGTCATCGTAGGAACCAAGAGTCCATAGCTTCTCCAATTCATAAACTTCTCGTGCCTCTGGCAGCATGAAATGCACCACTATGCTACCTGCACAGAACAGAAATTCACAATAAATTAAGGTGAACTGTAAAGCACTACTACATTTCCAGCTGCACAAAGAGCTCAAGTCTTCCAACCCCATTCTGGCTAGACGTACGGGTCAGCTGATGGAGGTCTCCTCTTCCAGTTCTTGAACAGTGTTAGGAATTGGGTAGTCCTTTCAAAGACTCTAAGAATACAGCCAAGAGAATGACAGGGACAACACCCTGCTTTAAATTAAATGCTTTCACAAGACTCCAGACCAAAGAAGTTACAACTTCTAGGGGACAGAAGGCAGTAAGTAAAAAGAAATTTTACTTGAAGAGTCCCAGGATGGCCCTTCAGCTTTCCTGTATCACCAATAACATTGAGCTATAGCCAAGTGAATTTCCTTAGGTGTGCTGCTCACACCTCTCAGGTAGTTCTTACAACTAAATAGGTCCAAACTTTGACATTATAAGATTTTTCTTACAGGTTTTCATTAATCCTGTGCAAACAATAGTAGAGAACCTTAATTCCAGTATACTTCTAATGCAGTTTTTTCTGGTTATGCCCTTAAATTTCAATTGCTTTCCAGTTAAACTATAAAACCCATTAACAGTAAAGTAACCAAGCTTTAATGTCACTGGCTGCAGTACTCCACCCACCCATGCTTGTTTTTAAGCAGAGCTCACAGTGAAGAAGAAATGCTTTCTGAATGCAGTCTTCTATGTTTGTGTAGAGAGCTTCACGCTTGTAGAATAAAGAATTAAATTCAGTTTCTTAGGATTGATGTTTTGCTCCATGTCATGATAGTATCAGGACAGTGGACAAGTCTTGTTCAACAGGTCACTACTAAAGCAGCAAGCAAACAGTCCCACTCACCCACAATGCACTCGCCACGCATAGCTACGAACCCGCAAGCAAACAGAGAAACAAAGACAGCGACGGACACGCCGG
>JBCJKH010052080.1:62147-74547 GCA_039877255.1 Loriculus beryllinus
GCAACAACTGGGACTGCAAAACAGTGGAGTATTGTGAACTCTCCACAGCTATCAGGGTACATGGTGAGATGCTTCCTTCAACAAAGAGCTCATGCAGAACTCCCTATGTATCAGATTCACAAATATTTACCAAAATCAATGCACAGCCAGTCATCTGTCTCCTTCCCTTCAATCCGAGTATGAGGGCTGCTTTCTTCTTTGGAATACTTATACTGAGAAAAGAAACAATGGCAGAAAATTAAATACATAATGTTTACTTAAAAGCACTCAAACTTAACAGATAAACTGACCTTGCAGAGTTGTCTTAAGTCTAAATGGCTTAGATCATGTCAGCTTTGGGATCTGCACCCGAAAAAAAAACCAAACCCAAACAAACCAAAACACTTGCAGCACTTGAAAACAAGTACAGATTTCTCAGTGGGATTTAGCATCAAACCTAGAATCCTAACACTCAGAATTCCCATACAGTTATCTATCCATGATGAACATTCCCATATAGTTATCTATCCTCAAGATGAACATCAAATACAATTGCTTGGCATTCAAGTTGCCTTTCAGTTACCTGTGGCTGCCATTACCACTAACTTTATTTCCTTTCAGATACCTTTTGTTGTTGTTTTATATTGCCTAGTTAAGGATGCAGAACAGGAAATGCCAAGCTTGCCCTCTTCTCAGGTGGAAGGATGTGGGAAGAAAACAAGTTTAAACCCATGTCATGAGGAAGGCATTCAAACAAACCTGCCTCTTGAGTACATGCTCTCAACACTTATTGCCAGATGGGGGGCAAGAATGACCAGCACACAGGTTTTCAAGCTATGAACCACTCTGTGTGTGGGGGAGCTCAAAGCACAAATGCAAATGCTCAGCTAGGGCAAAGTGGTTTGTTCCATGTGCAACATGGTGGCTTTCACATATGACAGCTCAGAGGCTTGGCTTCTCCCACCTAGGCGCCCACCAGACCTAAAGAAGTTTGACAACTAGAAGCTTAAGTACTGTTACTTCCAGACCTGGCCATAATCTACTTGTTTCTTTACAAGAAGCATCCATAGAAAACAATATGTGAAAGCAACTGCATCTTCACAGAGCTGCCTTATTCCAATTTCTACGTTAGCTGAAGCAGTCAAAACCAAATACAGAAACTTTTTTCAAGCTCATATTAAAACCCAAGCAATCATTAAACCAAACGTTTATTGCAGCACAAGGCCACAACCAGAATAGAGACTGAAACTGCCTGGCTGCTGTCAGTCTTTTCTGCCAGGAAAGACACAATACAGTGTAACAGGTTGTAACAGCATGGGCTGGCTATCAAATGAGCGCCACTTCACTGGGAAAGCAATTCCCACAAAATGCCACCATTCCTGCTCCTTCCCATACAGTGCTGGCTGCTGGACAACAGCCTCGGTCTGCAAACCAGAATGGAGAACTTTCAAAATGTAATTCAGAGCTAGTTCACCTTCCTTTCTTTCAGTTAGCTTGTGAGACGTCCTCAAAGGCAGGTAACTGTCAAAGACTCGATGGAAATCTGCTTAAAATACTAAAGAGTCCTGCATGCACTGCCATCAGCTATTTAAATAGGCATATCTCCACTGCAAATTTCCTTCAGCCTTGTCTTTAAAGGCTGTGCAACAGTGAACAGATACAAGAGAGTTGTGTTAGCTTCTTCCTCTAACATGAAACCAGATGGGAAGTGGTGAGCAGTAGCTGAGACTTTGCTATTTACAAGTTACTGCAGGAAAGCAAGGCCTCATGCTACATGAGTGCTTCTGCTTTTTAGTGTAGATCATGCATCACCATTAATAGTTTAGGTACTGTAATGGTAAAGCTAGCCAGCTGCCTATCAGCACTCCTGAGCACCTGCTCTGCTTTACATCTTAAGGTTCAGCCTACTTTTTGCCTAAAAAATTTTCAATGCCAGAAAAGCCTGGACATTCCTGAGCGCTCGCTCAGGCTTCCCAGGTTTCAGGATGCCCAGGAGGATGCCAGGTTGCCCCAGCAGCTCTGCCCTTGCAGAGCTCTTGGCCTGGAGCAGATGGAAAGCTGTCAATGTAATGCTAGCAAGTTACGCAAGTAACAAAGTACCTATTGATCACTTTTAGTACATTCAAATTCAAATTTAGTACATTCAAAAATCACATTAATACAACTTCTGCCTTCTTGAGGTAGAATTTTAGTTTGGGAATTTCACATCACTCTTGTTCAAGCCACCAAACCGTGCTAACGTCATTGCTGCTCTAAATACAGAGAAGTCTGGTTTTAAAACATATTCTCTACACTTTGAGTAGTAGCACTACAGGAAAAACATTACAGTTAGTTGCTAGATGCATTCAGGACTAAATGACATAAGGATAATTTGTTTCTTCTTGTCTGGTACACCCCTATATGTGCAATCCTGAGAAAATTTCTGTCACAACACTTAAAACCATTCCCAAAACCCCAGAGAGTGCAGGGGGAACTGTCTTACCATTTTCAGCATGTACTGTGCCATTGCATGGAGATGTCGTGTTGAAGATCCGCTAGTGATTATGAAATAATCACAGTATTTGACTTCTGGAGGTAGCTGGATGACGCAGATGTCTTTAGCATTTTCCTGCCTCAGCAGAGCTACAACAAAGTCAATGTTGAACTTGGGAAGAACGGTATCTGGAACAGACAGAAAAAATAATACAATGGCAATTTATCTTTTTAATTGCAAAAAATCAACCACTTCAGAAGATATCAAATGGCAAAGAAGTGATTTACAGCCTAAGTCGTGTTTGGTTTGATAGTGACAATGCAGCACGAACCTCAGATTTTTACACATCATTTTTAAAGCCACCAAAGTTGAGAACTAAGCACCTTTCTGGTACATAACACTACCGCTAGATACAGCAGTTAGCAAACATCAGGGTTTCTTTTAGGTAACTTATCTCTTCTTAGTACGTAAGAGTCAATGCTATCATGGGCCATTTCTCAATTAGAACGAATGAAACCCAACTACTTCAACAGACGTTATTAAAACAACAGGAAAAAAAGTCAAAACATTTCAGCACAATGCTTGTCAACAGGCCCGTGATAACACGTGATGATGAAATTACTCTAAAATAAGTAGATTAAATCAGTATATTGAAAATGGAGCTAACGTGATGCTGTGTGAAGGTACTTTTTATCTTCACCTGAATAAAGCCACTTCTTTTTCTTTCTCCCTAGTCTCTTTTTTCCACAGAGGATCATGATATTGTAGACAAAGCTTTAGTCCTTCAACAGTTTAAGCAAGCCAGCTTAGAAACTAGTAAATTAGTGCAACTACCTTCTGTTCACACCATGAAATCCGTTTATTTCTAATTTGTCCTAATTAGGTAGATGCGACTCGTGTGCATACTGAAGGCATAATTTGAATCTGTCAGCAATGCATGCCTGCCACTATAAAGTGAACGTTAGTGCAGCCCAAGCACCAGCACAAAGGCAAGCCTTATATTTACCAATACAAAGAAAAAGCCAAACAAAAGAACAACAGCCACACATAATTACACGCATGAATGGGGATATGAAACTGGATCAGATCCCTGTAAATGAAGGCCTTTGAGCTTAGGGACTCATGCACTCTTTCAACTTTTGCTGTGGTCACACATGCAGAAAATTAGCAGTGGCCACAGCTCCTCCAGATGCAGTGGTTATTAAAGTTCAATATTTGCCTGGTAGCCACATGTGAATTCTCTAGTGCCTACTTAGGGAATGAATGCTCTAAACAACCCCAGGCACACTCTGCCACACCGAACGCCATGGTCAGACCTGGGCCAGAGATGTGCAGAGCAGCTACAACAACAAACCAGCTCTGTGCACGCAATGCTTATACCCATAACCAACCATTCTGCTACTGTAAATATTCTCTGTACCGGGTAATTTCTTTGCTAGCGTACATCAGAGAATCACACCTCCAACTTGGTACCACTGCCCTCACAGAAGTTCCTGTATGTATCCACACACAGGCTCGCTCTACGCTAACTGCCGACTCCCTGCTTTACAGCGAGCCTTGGGAGGCAACACTGGCTCAGGACAAACGCCGTGACCCCGAATCCTGTGGTGTCAGCTGAGGTGAGAGCGATTCCATCGCACCAGGCACTCCCAGGATCCCCCCGCAGCTGCAGAACGAGATTCCGTGCGTCCCAGTTACTTTATTCCCGAGGCGTTACGTTTTCCATGAGGCACCATTTCACAGAGGTGGAAAGCACAGAGCAGAGCCGAGGGCCTTCGGATCGGCGGCCCCATTGACATGCCGCTTCACAGCCATGCCTGGGCCCGACAAGCCAGGGCCTCACCTCCAACAGAGACCGTAACACCGCGTTAACCAGCGTTTAACACCCGCAGGGTTACAGGCTATGAGGGCCCTTGAGCAGTGCTCTATTATAAGTGGTGGGGCCGCTTGACACCCGCGCTCCCCACCCGCTGTGAGGAGCTGGCCTGCGGCAGCCCCCTGAAACACCTCCAGAGCGGCGAAACCAACCAACCACGAGAGAACCAGACCCATAAACCCAGTGGGATGTTAAACGCACCGTGTCCGGTGTCGTGCACCGCTGCTTTACCCCGTCAGCTCGCCCCTCCACAGGCCCCCCTACCTGCCACCTGAGGCCGCTCCGCCACCGCCCCCAGCGCCCCGGCTCCTCCTCCTCCGCCGCCTGCCGCGCCCCGCGTCCCCGCGTCCCCCCCGCGGGGAGCCCCTGCCACCCGGCGGGGCGGCTGCGGGCGGAGGGCACCCCCCGCTACGGCGGACACAGCCCCCAGCACCCCGCGGCCCGCCACCACCGCCCGCCACATGGCCGCAGCCGCGCTCCGGGGCTAGGACCCGCCCCTTCCCCGCATGCCTCCTCGCGATTGGACAGCGGCGCTGACGCCTCTCTCGTCTCATTGGCCCATCCTGCCGTCGGTCGGGCAGCGTGCGCAGTCGCGTCGGTCGCCGCGCGGTTTGTCCCTGTGGGCCCGCTGAGGGACTGAGGTGGCGGCGGCGTTGAGTGTCTGTCCCCGGGGAGCCCGGTTAGGGCTGTTTATGCCCTGGCCCCGCACGGCCCAGCCGCAATGTAAGGGTTAGGGTGTGGAGATGGGGACACCAGGGCGGGCAGTGGCTCGTCCCCGTTTTGCTCTTCTCGTTAGTGTTTTCTGAGGGTGTCTGAGCCACGAGGCGGTAAAATGGGAGGGCGGAGGGGAAGGGCCTGTACCCGGACACCGGGAGCCTGCGCTCGGCTTGTTGGGAAGCTGGAAAGGAGCAGACACGAAAGGTGGGCGCTGCCGTACCAACCCCAATCGCCGTATCCCGGTTCAAGCCCAGTGCACGCCTGCAAGGGTGCAGCAGCTTTAAAATGAGTACATTTTTCTCGGGGAAAGCGTGTTGTACGTTTGTAGTTCTCACGTAGTGTTCATGGGTGCAGGGCAGTAGTCTTGCTGTATTTGTTTTGCTGCGGAGGATGTTGTCAGGGTTATGACCTAGGCATGTTCACGCATTTGTGTTTACTGTGGGTGAAATGTGTGTCCCTCCACCTCCCTTCCCCAGAGATGCTGGTTTTTACACTGTCAGTAAAATCGAAGAGTTACTGTTCAGCCTCTTTTACCTCCCTGGCTGAGTAGGATGGCAAAACAATAGTAGTAAGACTTAAAAGGCATACTTGTGTGAGTTGTAAAACCTATAGTGATAAAGCTTTAGTTTCAAAGGAAATGTGACTAAGCTGTACAAGACTGAAGTTACATTAACAGGCCACAGTGTCTGCATGTCTCTTGCAGATTCCTTCAGGGGCTGGTCTTCTTCAGCTTGCAAATACTTTTGGTGAGGAAAAAAATGTTGCATCTGATGAGTCTCTTAATTGTGTGCTATAAAAAGTGGTCAAGAAGCAAAGGAGGGAGGAACAAAAGAAGTGGTTTGGTACTTCATTTTCAAAGTAATCTTTAGCAAACTCGTTAGCCAGCTAATGTTTCCATTCCTCTTGATGACATGTTTGAAACAATGTTCTTTCTAAAGATGATGTACATCTATGTTTGATGTCCTTTTTTGATGTTATGCCTCCAGACAGAACGCCTGAAACCTGTCTTAGAACATTTGCTGACATTCACAAATCTGTTGTTTGACAGCTGTTCTGGCCTTTGAAGGATGCGAAGTTCAGTTGTATCCTAATCTGTTCTGAAACTGAGTTCCTCAGCTGTCATCTGGTTGTTAAGAAAGTCTCCTTCTTCCCAGGTTTGTGGTGCTGTTGCTCTGAGTACTGGGGAGGCTGCAAAAATGGCTATTTAACCAATAGTACCAGATGTTCTTAAGTGAGCTAAGACTCAGACAAATCTAGTTGTGTTTCTGGAGGCAGATACTGTTTTGATTGGTAATTGGACAACTCATCAAGTTGTTTATCTGACAGTATCGCTTTCTGAGACAAAGGAAATGTACTCTTTAAAATCATTAGATGGTTTATTTGTCAACGCAGCAGTTAGATTCCATTGTATAAAAGTTTCGATGTAGGAAATGGAAGTTACAGCTGAAAAGGCAAAATCAAATTACACAAATTCAATATTCCCACGTGATATTTAAAGGAACACAGTGCAAGCAATTCTGTATACTTAGGTTAAAGGATAAAGTTCTTGAAGGATGCCCAAAGCTGTTTCCTGTGCAAAAGCTTAAGATGTCTCTGAGCTCCAAACATGCAGTGTTTTACTGACACAAGATGCTTTCTACGTATAGCCTAGGTCAGTGGTAGCCTGCATCAGCACTGGCTGTAAGCGTTATAGCTGTGACAGATTTAATTTTTTCATGCTGTATTACAGGTCATCTTAAGCTTTCCACTAAACCCCTGTCCTGCCTCAAGCTAATGCAACAAATACAAATTACAGTAATTCCTGTCAGCAGTCTGGCTGATAACAGAGGACATAACATTCGGGCAGTAATTTTTGCAGGAAATGTGTTTTCTGTTTAAGTCAGAAAGTGGTTTTAGATGCTCAGTTATGGTTAGACAATAGGGTGTTATGTGGAAGGAGGATGGAACAATGGTGACTGTGGTGCTGTTAATAATATAACTGAAATAGCCAGAAAAGAATTTAAGTAATTGGAGAACCTGGAAACAAAATAAGAAAAGAAGATGCTGGATTTTAGAACTGAAGAACTAATCTGACAGGTATGATGGAATCTGCATTTTTTTGTATCCTTAAATCATTAAAAGGTGTCCATGCACTGGGAAAATGGTGGCGAATGCTAGATGAGATTAAGAATGATGAGTATTTGACCGGTCTGCTAAGATACTAGGAAATATGTTTATACTTATATATTGCCTCAAGACTTAAGAACAATATGTATTGAGATCTGGCAAATAAATAAGCTAATTGTACATAAGTATAGATCTTCGAAGAATTCAGTGTTTAGAAATGGGTTGTGTAAGGTCATTTGTCCCTCCCAATTGAAAGTTAACTTTGTTTTGATTATAACCCTTAATATTAACAACAAAGATCTTACAGACAACTGTTTAAAGCAACTATTTAAAGCATGGTCTGTTTCATCATCTCAGTAAACCTTATTAGCAGCATCTTCCCCTCTACAAATAAGATGCTCTTCTTTTCTTATCATCCAGTAATCCAGCCTTCAGCAGTTTCCTTCTGGTCTTGCACAGTGAAATGTCACAATGCAGAATGATGAGCATGTATGGATAGAAGACCAGATTACTTGGGAAAGGCCTCAACGTGAGTTTTCTTAACGCAGAACTTCAGCTAGAGTGAAGGCACATTGGTTTTGCGAAGTTTATGCTTCCTAAGCTTTTTGCATCATGCAAAAGCAGAAACTGGAGCATAGTGTTTTATTTGTATTGGGGTCTTCATTTATTTGGTTAAGTGGTTGAAGACAGAGGAACAGGAGAGAGAGAAATTAAAAGAGAGAAGGGGAAAAGGGAATTGAATGCTTCCCATTCCTGCCAGAATTCTCATTCTGCTGACCTTTGTACGTGGAGCACATACCTGCCCTCTGGGGAACAACAGTGCCAGTTCAGTGTCTCAAGGCCAACAGAAGCAAAGAAACAAAAGGCAGCATCAGCAATTGCATCTAAGGATCATACATGGGACTCAGAGTACAAGTAAAAACAGGGAGAGCCCAGCACATGGGCTTCATCTTGTTGCTTGGGTATCTGTGGTCTAGTTTATAGTGAGACTTACGCACTGGTAGACATGTCCAGTAGGAAACTAAATGTGTCCAGCCCTGTTTTCTGGCACTGGGGCCAACGGGCGTGTAATGAGCTGCATCCATGCTGTTGAACCCTGCAAAACAGGGTGGCTGCTGCCAAACTCCTGGTGAGGTACAGTGCCTCTGGTGGTTCCCAGAATCTGGGGTTTGCTTGGTGGGGAGCTAGCTCACATGGAGCAAGACTGTGCTAGGGCCTCCTAAACAGTGCAACAGCGTCAGCAGTTCAGTGGCAATGCCTGGGAATAGGCCATGACACGTTTCATTCCACAGGCATAACACATGCTTGCCCCCTGTGTCTGTTTTTCTATTTCTTTCTAGCTAAGGCATGAATCCTGCTAAGGCAGTAAGCTGCTATAAGGGACTGTCTGTTTAAGATGTAACTATTTACAGGGTTGGACTGTTTGTTTAATTAGCCTTTTTTCCCCACCTCCAGATTGTGGATCTGATTACTTTTGCATCTAATTAACCTAGAAGTAAGAAAACCCAGATAAAAGGGTATGGGGTGAATCAACAGTATATTCTAAATCACAAGCAAGAACAGCAAGTGCTCAAAACTATATCCTTGTTTTCTGCAAAGGACTATTTTAGTGTTTCTAATTGCACCAAGCCCCAAAAAGTTAACATTCCATCTATATGTGCTTTCACCTTACCCCTGTTTTTTTTATAACAATAAGAAAAACCCACCAAAGTACAGTTCAGGTATGAGCTCTATACGTAACCTAACCAGTGTTAGACTAAAGGTTTAAACAATGCCTGGCTTGCTTTTCAACAGAGGATTTTTCTCAGTGCTACTAGGGAAGAAAATTGCTTTGAAATTGCTGAAGTAAGCAGTTAGTCCCTCATGGTTGTCTGCTTGTCCTGTGCTTCTCTCAATAGGCTTGTATTGCTTGTACCTCCTGCAAGGAATGTGCGCAGTTAGTTGCTGAAAGATGTTTAAATGAAAAATCCACATTTAGCGTGTGACCAGCGTGTAAGAGAATCATGTATTCATGACAGACATGTTCACTCTTCCTTCTCTTTTCAACCCCATCTGATGGTTAACAGTCAACAGTGGTGACTAAGGCTTGGTTAATGAGAAGGCTCTGTTGCTCTGTGGAGGTGTTTCTCAGCACTGACTGCAAAGAGTGAGTCTTGGTGCAGTCTAAGTTTCATGAGAAACATCCAAGGTGATGATGCAGGAACATGTGCTTTTGTTAACTACTTTCCTGCATGCCCAGCACCCTTTTCCCAAAGAATTTGTCACTTTAATGAAGAATTTTGATGATTAGTTCTTGATCATTAACAAAGACTTCTTCTAAGAGTTTTAGAGCTAAATTAGACTTCTGTTTGCTAGGTCTTACTGCATGTATACATCACATCATGCAGTTTGGGTTTGCTTATTGCTTACATGCAGTTCCCAGGCCTCCTAGCATTACTGTTTGTGCTTAAGAGCACAGAATGTGTTTTCCTGTGGAAGTCTTGAATATTTGCATATTTTCCAATGGTTTTGTGGCTTAATCCAATAATCTCATTTTCTTGAATATTTACCGTAATATTTGTGAACCACAATAAAAAAGAAACAAAAATATAGCTAATACAAATTTGTTAGTTTTGTTAGTTTAAACTAATTTTTTTGACAATTCCTAGAACTGTTCTTAATACCAGAAACTAGCAACTTACTTGTAAAGGACAAAAGCCCCAATGGTGACCAGTACTGCCAGCACTCCAAGGAAGATAAAGACACCTTCTGTTTTTCCTGATGATGATCCTAGAGTTGAGAAAGTAGTTTGATTAAAAATTAGCCTGTTTTTTACAGTGACATAAGTGAAAGTGATGTTTTCTTTACAAACTCTGATTGCTGTACAGACTGAAGTACACTTAATACTTCTAATATGCTAAACATTGGAGGTCAGTGACTTTGGCAGGAGGTGGTACTTTCACAGCCTAATTGGTTTAATTCTGAATTCCGCCAGTGTGAGTTAGGCTTTGCCTGTTTTCCCATATGAGCTGAGACACATGGCTGTCTTTCCAGCATGGAAGGCAATGGAGAGTCTTGCTGGCACTCTATGAGGTGAGGCTAAATTGCTCCTTACCAGTGCTAAGCTAGGGAAACATTTACACTGAGGGTATGGAAGATGCAGTCTTTTCATGAGCTTTAGTGTTAGAATCAGCTTCAGTTTTCTCTTAGAGGTGATGACGAGGGGAAAGGGGATAAAAAAGGGGTTCCTTAAATATTACTGTTTGTTGCAGTCCCATATGCTAAGATGGCAGAGTGTGGCTGTGAGCTTTATGAACATAAACTTATTTACCTTATCCAAGAGCTGAGGGCTCTGCTTTTTTAAAGTACTCATTTCAGGAACTGAACTTAGAGCTCTGCCAGTTATTGAACTCTGCTCTCTGATTTGTCATCAACCATTTCACCCTCATCTACTCCTAATTCCATATATCTGATGGAAGAAGC
This sequence comes from Loriculus beryllinus, assembly GCA_039877255.1. Classification (NCBI taxonomy): domain Eukaryota; kingdom Metazoa; phylum Chordata; class Aves; order Psittaciformes; family Psittacidae; genus Loriculus; species Loriculus beryllinus. The sequence goes on from JBCJKH010052080.1 coordinate 72,761, forward strand.
CAAATCATTACAAGTATTTTTTTAAGTTCTGCTAAATATCTTAATTTTCCAGTCCACAGACTGTATTTTTATTGAATTTACAAACACTGAGACACATCCTTGGTCTTCATATTGACAACAGTGTGTATACAATGAAGTATCCTAGAGGTGCGTGTTGGCTTCCTTTTTCAGTTATTAATTTATAATTGCTGTCTATGAAAATCAAAATATCAAATCAGGGTTTACCATTTACTTGGTACATGTGCCTCATATACTTCCCAGTTTGTTGATACAATTCTTTGTGAACTCTTGACTTCATTCCTGTTTTACACAATATTTTGCCTGGGACTTTGGCAAAAGGGATTTTCCTAATTTTATTAATAAGGTAGGTTCTTGGATTAGTTTTCAAAGCAACACATACTGATGGGATAACACATACTGATGGAATGGGTCTAAATCATAGGACTTCAACTCATTCAATAGCAGCTTCAGCAAGTTAAGTGCGGATGTTTTGTGCAATGCCTATGTAACCCAGGCACAGTCATGCCAGATTTCAAGGGCCAGATGTTTAGGCACCAAATACTCAAGAACCAGATAATGGGATTTCCAGAAATTTGTAAATGCTTGCTTTCTCTTGAACTGAGTGGAAAATTGTGGCACGTGAAAAATGTTTGCAAACATTAGATGGGCTCCCTCAGAAGAGTACTCAAATCAGCAACCTCTTTTAGATCCTAATTCTGCTTTGATTATAGTGGAAGCCCCAAAGTACAACTTAGCTTTGCCCTCTGGAGGAAACCTACGAAGACAAACCTTGTTAGGCTAAAGTTAGCTTCTTTGAATACAGTTCTGAGAAATCCTGCTTCATGCCGATTGTCATCTGTAGGAGCTGGAATGCATTTATAGGTCAGGCATTGCACCTTAGTCATCACAAATTGATTTGGTACAATTAAATTTATACCTAGATTAAATAAAATCAGCCAAAACTACTGTGCCAAATGGTCAGTTGCTTGGCTGATAGTAATTGAAGAGTTCAGAAGAGTCACTAGGACATTGTAGTGGGAGGTCAGGAGGGGAATGGAGTGTGAGCAGGGAGACAAGCATGATCATTTAGACTTCTGACTGAGACTGAGTTTAATACCTGGTTCTATTAAAGACTGCTTGGATAATCATGAGCAAGACATAGTGATACTCATCCAACCAAAGGGAAACCTCATGTTCTGAAATAGTTACCCTGGGCAGACTGTACAGGGAAATAATTGTGTCTTTATCTTTGCATGGACTCTCACAAAAGCTGGTGCAGTCTCAGCTGAGGCCTCCAGGCGTAATAAAACCCCCATATAAATTCCTGTGCTCTTTTCCCCTGCAGGGAAATAACCACCAGGAGAAGCTATTCACAGATGACCCACATCTGCTCTGTGTGGACTCACCTCCATTTACAGAAATCAGCGCGCTGGTAAGGGCTTGACTTGTGTCATCCCCCAAGGTGATGTTTATACAGTATGTTCCAGGCTCCTCAAAAGCTCTCCTGATGGTGAGTAAGCATTCATCAGTGATGGTGATGGGGTCACATACCGCAGACTTGGACACCTGACATGTGGGGTCAGAAACTACTGTGCAGACATCTGTGGGGAGACTGAGATGGGAAGAGAGAAGAACACATTACATCCGTGGAGTGACCTTAGCCCAGTTTATAGACACATTACACTCATGCCCCAGTTTTATGCTGGTGTATTTTTACTGAAATGAGTGACACTATAGTGATTTAAGAGTGTTTTATTAATATATTATGTATTTATTTTATACATACC
>JBCJKH010052081.1:0-29208 GCA_039877255.1 Loriculus beryllinus
CAAGTAGGATATTGGGTAGTTAAAGTCTCAACAGATTTCTTTCTGGCTTCTTCAGCAGGAAACTAGAATAATTATCACATGTTTGATTTTGAACCTCTGGAGTAGGATCCACTAACTGTAGACTAGAAAGACTAATTTAATGTAAAGTGACTGTTATTGATGGTTTGGGTATAAGTTCAGGATTTTGGAAAATAAGATTTTGCAAAATTTCCTAATATTATAAGATTGAGAATCAGATACCCAGCCAGTCATTCAGAAATTACTGAGAGCTGAAATGTAGTTATAAATTTGATGAAATCATTTGAGTTAACAAAAACAATGTCAGTGCCAGACACACCTTGATATTTGCATCACATCTCAAGAATTCTGTTAATTCATGCCTTATTTCAGGCACAAATTCCTTATGGCAGTGACAGTGTCTTCATCAAGTACTTCAGTGCTTTACAGGTATAATATATAGGTAAGGGGCTTTATCAATATTATTGTAATTGTTATTTTTTCCCTTTAGTTTTATAGAATTTTCTGTGGTAGCAGACATGCAGCCACTCTGTGATCAGCTCATTTTAGACAACTGTAAGAGACATGACCCTGTATAATTCCTCTTGGGATTCTTACTGTGATTTTTATTTTACTTTCCTTAACCTAAAATGGTTTCTGTGGCTATGTATGTATTTCTGCCTTTCATATGGGGAAACCTGATGCTTGATATGGAGTAAAGAACTGGCTGATCAATGCTGAAAATGCAGATGTATGTAACAATGCCTTGCAGTCCTTCCCTGTGCCAGAAATAGCAGAAGGCATTTAGATTTCCCTCAACTGGCTTTTTCTTGGCAGAGAATTAGATGGCACGAGAAGCACAGAGAGATGCAGCCTGAGGTTCCTGGGGTGAGCTGTAGCTCTGCTTCGTGGCCAAGCTGTGCCTGGATGGACCCACAGAGGCAGACCCAGTACCTTTCTTTTGCAGACCTTGGTAAACGTTGATCTGACCTGCAGTAGGCTGTGGATCAAAATGTTCAGGACCTCAAATGGATTGGCTGAAATGCTGTGAAGAACACAAGATGAAATGCTATAATAACCCATGGGGTTTTTTTCACAGCTCCTAACTCCATTTAGTGAGGGCCATTCCTGAATCTAGATACTAATGTCTAGAGCCTGTAAAAAAGAGCTGAGCAAAGCAAGTGAAGGATTTTTGCTTATGTGTACTGTTGGGTAACATTCATTTGTGTGAAAGGGATTTGAGTAAGACTTAAGTTTTACAGCATACCCCATATATATTGAACTTCAGATGAAGGGTGCACTTTGCATTTACATAGAGGGGAAAAAAAAAAAGGAATAAAACAAGGATTTAAATACTAAGTCTTTATTGTGGAACAACATTTCTTTTTCCTGTGTAGAAAAAGTTCCTGTATTTCAGCACTACAGAAATGTTATGCTCCTTTTCACTCAAGAGGACTATAACTTTCAGCATGAATGGTTTCAGTAAAAGTGAATGCTGGTTTTAAGTGCATTTATGTAAAAAATACCTCACAGTAAAACCAAACACTTCTGTCTGCTGTATCTGAACAATAAAACAGCATGATCTAAGTTGAACTAAAAACAGCAGGGTCTGAGTGGGAACCCTTTAAGGAAGAGCATAGGTGATGCAGTGGGGCAATCAAGACTAATTCCCCCTGAATCAGCACCAGGCTGTGCCCGTAGGATAGTGCAAATGATAACTGATAGTGAGGATAAATGGGGAGACAAAATGTAGAAATGCTTGTAACAGCACAGTAATGAAGTGTGTCTATGCTTAGAAGAGTCGCCATAGGATTTCCAATCCAATAAGCATTCAAAACTTCAGTTCATGGAATCACCTTCTGCAGCCCAGTCGCCTCATTACAGTGTAGCATGATGCTTGCTAAATGCTGATGCTCAGATGATGATACTGCCTGCCCACTGTTTATTGTGGTAGCATCATTATACCCTAGCAGTCTTTTATCTGTAGTCTGTATATCTTTAGTCTTTTATCTGTATAGTCTTTAAGTACTTCAGGCTGAAACTGCCTTAGAGCAAAGAAGCTCAAGGAATGAGGTGGATCATAGGTCTGCAAGATAAACCACTGGGTTGCTTCAAGGTAGAGTGGAGTTTTATTGTTTGAAAGGAGAGTATTAATCAGTATTTTGAATAGAAATGCTTTGTTTAGAAGGAAATGAAAAGGGGAGTTCTGTGAAAATCTTTGAAACAAAACAATTGCTCACTGTAGTGGGAGGAAGCAGGGATGTATATGCGTTTCCAAAAAGTGGAATCACTTTGCAGAGTTTGAAGTCTTGGGCAGATGGACAATACTTCATGTTCTGAACACTTTCATAAGTTTCAAATTTGGTTTTGTTCCACAGTGAGTTAGAAAGGGCTTTCAGAAGTTCTATGAATTCTATTGGCAAATTTAGTTTTTACTGTGGTTTTCTTTCACATTACTGCAGAGGAAGCGCAGTTCTTTTCCCATAAACTTGACTGGAATCGGTGCAGCCATGAAAATTCCCAGCATTTACAAGTGTGCATTTCCTAGCATGAACAGCAGACTTCACCAGGTCATAGATACGTTTCCAGCATTCCTAACAAACCAGCTTGTCCTCACTTACAGTAAAGAGAAATTTGAATCCTTTTACCTGGGAAAAACTGACACCAGATCCTATGCAACCTGTTATTCTCTCAGTTAACAGGATAGCATTAGGCATGAAAATGGACTGTCTCCTTTGCCCTGACAAAATGTGAAGAGAAATATGACATAACCAGCTCGGCTCATCTCTGCTTTCTTTTTTCCAGACACTGTTAATGGACTGCATCAAAAATCAGGTTGAGACTGTGCCAACAGCTGTGCAGTTTCATAACAGTATCCATATCGTAGTCCTGCCCATGCACTGGCTGTGAGTAGCTTTTTGGTCTCCCTATGGATGCTGAGGAGATGTGATGGTTTAAGCCCAGCTGGTAACTCAGAATCATGCAGCTGCTTGCTCACTTCCCCCTCTTCTTTCTCCCCCAGCTCCCAGAGTGACAGGGAGGAGAATTGAAAGAATGTAACTCCCACAGACTGAGATAAGAACAGTCCGGTAACTGAGGCTAACACAAATCACTGCTGTTACCACCAATAAAAATAATGAAAAAGGAAATAACAAGGGAAGAGAATACAACACCTCACCACCTGCCGACCGATACCCAGCCTGACCTGAGCAGTGATCTAGTCCTTCCAGATAACTGCCCCCAGTTTATATACTGGGCATGACATGCTGTGGTATGGAATACCTCTTTGGTCAGTTTGGGTCAGGTGTCCTGTCACTGCTTCCTCCCGGCTTCCCTTCCTCCCTGGCAGAGCATGAGGCTCAAAAAGTCCTTGGTCAGAGTAAACATTACTGACCAACAACTAAAAACATCGGTGTTATCAGTGCTGTTCCCAGGCTGAAAGTCAAAACCACAGCACTGCACCAGCTACTAAGAAAGAAAAAACTGCTACTGCTGAACCCAGGACACCCTGTGATGCCCAAATTTTTTAAAGCTGTGCATAACATCAGACAATTTCAAAGCAAAGTCTGATAAAGGTAGTTTCAATGGACTGTCTCATCAGACAGAGGGACCTGCTTTCTCAGGGTCTCAGAGATACCCATAGTATCATGCTAGCAGAGTGGCACTTCCAGCCTGCGGGCAGCACAGCAAGCTGATCTTCTGCATGGTGTGTGAAAGATAAATGAGAAACGTAAGACTTGAATTTACATACAAGGGTCTACACTTCTATCAGGGGAATTAGAAACAAAAAGAAGAAAAAAGATAATAAATTTTAATGTGGTAGATCATGACATAGACTTCACCCGACAAGTCTCATACATTCCTATTTGTGTTACAGCTCCTGGGGTTCTGGCCAAGCTTCTACTTTCACATTCACAACTGCAGTTGTAACTGTGACCCTTAGCTTGGGAGCTGTTTTCATAGCTCCTTCATAAATGTCTGTGAATGCATATTCAATATTCAGTAAAGCAGATGACATTTTCAGACACCAGCTGCCTCCAGTTGTGAGACACGACTGCACGTGGCCACCATAAAACACAGAGCCTCAAGGCTTGCAGGGCTTACACAGCTGTGTTGTGGCTGAAATGAGCTGGGGAAGAAACTGTCCACACATGGGGGCTGCAAGTGCACTGCCTGATGTGTTGTTGCTTCTTCAAGAAAAAGCCAGATTCCTGGGGCAGAAAGTCCCAGGAGGCAATTAGGTGGTGCTCAGATTAGTGGTGCATTTCACATATCCATACTGAAAACAAGGTTTGGTTCTCACAAGTCAGATATTCTGCTTGTCTCAAAGCACTTCACAAAGAAGCAGGTAATGATGCACAAGCAGTTGTTGAAGTTAATCCTCCCGTAGTTACAGACAGAAATCTGGATGGGATCCTGATACGCCCCACTCATAGGGTTTCTTCCTGAAAACTGAGCTAGAGAGAGCAGTCCTGTGTGCCAAGCCTTGCTCCTGCAAACCAGGTCACAAGGCCTCAGCATCTTAAAACAGCTGTAAAAGTAAAAAATCACTGCTATGTTCTAAAAACAGAAAAGTTGAACTAGGAGAGAGGGAGAAAACATGTGCTTGCTGATGGCTTAGCAAAGGGGGAAGTGCAGCTGAGCAGGAGCCAGCACGAGTGAGTTCCGCACGTAAATAAGCCTTAGGTATGAGACTTCAGACTCGTGTAGAGAAAAGGTGTTTTGGTATCTGAAAAACAATACTTGCACCAACACAAGTTTTAAAGCAACATACTTCATACATGAATTTTAATAAAAAAAAAAAAATAAATCATTGCCAATACTTTGAAATTCAAGCTATATGTGTGTGGTTTGATAGTGCCTTGTATTTTGAAAACGCTGGTGGAGAAAGCGAAGGGGAAAAGACTGGGAAGAGCTGAAAAGAATCAAAATTAATTCATTGAACACCTAAAGCTTCAGTATTTGACAGAGGAAGTAGATATAAATGGAAAACAAATTGAAACCAAGACTTCTCTCGTTCAACACAATATATCATTGCTACTTGTAAGCTACAACTGGGAGAGACAATTTAATTACCAATAAGTAACTTTGAAGCTGTACACACGTTTTAGTGTCTTAATAAAGATGAAAAAAAAAGAAAAAAGAAAAACAAAAGCTGAACTCAAGCCTAAGGTTCAAGAAAAGCCTCGATAACTCACATGTAAACTGCGTAGGGGATTTTTCAAGTCCATTGCAACACAAGGGGAATAGCACACTAGACAAAAATAAGTTATTTTGATGATCCTTCATTAAAAGCTATTTTTCCTTAAGCTTGAAATGCTTACTAAAAGCTAGGAATATTGAATTTACACTATTTTAAAGTTTGGATTTCACTCTAAGTTTGTTTCCCTTTTTCCCTCTTTTGTAAATTTGTACAGTGGAGTGAATGAGGCCTTTGATTTTCTTTCTTTCTTATCTCTTTGGTACCTTTTTAATTATGCCTAAACTATGTTGGGTTTTTTTCATCTTCTACATAAAATCTCTGTCCTCATTGTCTGGGAATCAAATGACTGTGTTTAAAATAATGTCTTTATTCTTGTAAATAGAATTCTACAATGGAGCAGGGAACTTCTTTTTATGAAACCTATTTTAAGCTGCATGATTATCTCACTTTTCATGTTTGTCTATTTGTTCTACTAAGGACTTGTTCCAAAAGCTATGCTTGGTTTTATGAGGTTTAATATGTTTAAGTAGACCAAAGGAGAAATAGAGAGAAAAAAATAAGTAAACAGAGCTTTTGAAGGAAAAAAATGAAATCTGAAAACCACTTATTTTGCTTGCAGGCGATTCATTGCATTTATGATGTCTGAAACGCTAAACTTTAGTCTGGGTTACATTCCCTGGCTGAGATACAGAGATTCTCAGAAAATTGAGGTTTGAAATAGAAAGTCAGCACTCCATCTCAAACACAAGGAACCTCAGCAGAGGGGACAGAGCTGAGAGTGCTGCCACTTGGGAGCTGTGAACTGAAATAGAGAAGTCCATCATCTTTGTTATACTTTTAAAGTATGCGAACAAAATAAAGGCTGAAAACGTGCATTGTGTTTCCATTTTGCTGTGCCTGCGTTAGGCGCATTGCTCGCATACCCTACTGGTACAGAGCTCAGCGTGCCACAGTTTCTGCGCTCCAATCGCTCACTCTTATGTTACTGCTCAAGTATGCATTCAGAAAAGAGCCAGCAGATATCGTAGATTTATTCTAGTTGTCGAGGTCAAGGACTCTTTTCCTTTTTTTTTCTTCAGCTGAGAGGGAACTCTTTCTGTCTTTCTTCCTTTCCTTCTAACACCAGACAGGCTGCCTTCTTCGCAGTGTGCACCACTGATAAAAACCCATGTGGAGTACTTTTAAAGGAAATTATTTACCAATCTAAAGCACTGGTGAGTTATGTGCTGTCTCCAGTGCTAAAGGGAGGGCTTTCAGCAAAGCACAATATCTTCATGCACTGCAATTCAGAGGCTCCAGCTGCTGGAAGCTCTTGCAAACCATGTAAGTAAAGGACTTATTTTTTGCTGAAGCAAACTTCATATATTCTCTTGCCTCATAAAAGCTCTCAGATAACCAAAACTTGAGATGAATTTTCTAATACTAGTAATGTTGTTATCTTCCTGTTGTTTTCAGTAACGTGTGCATGTCAGCAGGATGAATAGTTAACAATTTCTAGAAGTGTTTTGCTTGTAAGTGGTGTAAGGAACAGAATCTGTGCGTGGCTTGGCCAGGTTCTGTTTGCTCTTCTGGTCACTGACCATTTCTGTTCTCTGTGACTGGCACAGGGAACTCTGATTTCTTTGGTATCTTGTTACTCTGACTGCAATGGTAAGCTGGCAGGAAAATGCAAAATGTCTACAAGGAAAAGAGCATAAGGGCAGTTTAAAAAGGATAGTCAGTAAACCAAAAAGTGGTGTGTAACACTCACATGAACTTCTGGTATTTTATAGCTTTAAAGTGAAGTTTAAGCGGTCACAGATTGTGTGACATGAAATGACAAAAGAAATGTATCTTGATGTTCATGCTCATATTTAAGTTAATCAGGTTTCTGTATGGTTATTTGGAGTTTATCGCAGGGGATGGATCAACTTTCTCTGAGCTTCATGATGTAGTTTACAGTCATGAAATATTTTCTTGTTCGCAATGCAGTTCATGTATGTATTGGCAGCAATATGCCTGGAAGACAGGTGTTGAAATCTCAAATTTCTCTTCTTGTCTGTGAGGTCCTCCCTGCCCTTTTGATAGCTGCCCATTTGCAGATAGGGTGATAAATGAATGACAACTGGCTGTTGTGCCAAGAAGCTCCTCTGATCAGCTACAGGTGGTATTAACCTGAGACAGAAGTTTCATGCACTCAGTTCTCCCAGTATCTTCTTGTCTAGAGAGTCTCTGGCTCCTTGCATTTCCTTGCAGCCTTTCCAAAAGCATATAACCCCTCTGACTTTGCACCTTATGTGTGGCTCACATCTTTTACCAGTTCCAAATAACATTCAGCAGCCCCTTCCTCCTCCAGACCCACATGTTTGAAAGGCGCAAAGTCTGCTCTCCAACCTTCACCGTGGAAATTTGGCACATACCCACAGGGCAATACCAACCTTTTTTGTTGCAGATACATCACCACAATCGCCTCTTGCATCAGGTGCTCAGAGGAACACAGACTCTGACCCCTCCCAACCCTCCTGTTGACTTTCATATCCATGGCAACACAAGATCCACATGTGAAAGAGGCACTGTCCATTAAGGGAGATGCCCATGATTCATGAAATACAATGGGAAGGTCTCCTTGCCACACCTGGGTGCCAAATGCCAAGTACATTAATAGACATGTGGGTCTGTGGAGAACGCAGAATGCTGCTTCTGGTGGAGCTGGTGTGTCACCTCCCTGAGTGAGAACAGGGAAAGGCTCTGTCGAAAGAAGCTTGCAAAGTGACAGCAGCACATTTTGAAGGTGCATTGGCAGGAGCAAGTCAGAGATGCAGGGGACTGGTGTGAAAGTCAGACTCCTCCGCTGATGGAGGAAGAAGATGCTGCTTTTCCGAGAGTGTTTGGAGAATGGCAGAAAGTTTACTTTTCAGTACAGAGATAGGTAGGAGCTGAGGTAACTCTCATACCTAGCTGGTGTTACTGCACTCCAGGGACAAAGCAGCAGTTTGTTGCATTTTCTGAAGTTATGTATATTCATGTGTTCCATTAGTCTCTTGGCAAATTTATCCTTTGAGCAGTAAAGCTTTCTGAACCTTTCATATAGTCCTTCGCTTTGAAGCAACAGATGTCTGCGATAAGCAGATGGTTATGGCTTTGAATTTGAGCATCTTTAAATACTTTGTTGTGTATATTTTATGGGGAGGAATGTACTCTCTTACTATGCAGAACTGATTCATTAAATGAGAAGTATGTCACTTCCTAGCTTGCAAACTAATAAACCATATGTTTTTCGGGATTATTTGTTGTGAGATATTTTCACCCCATTACTCAGCTTGTGTTTTCAAGGTACAAACCAACTGTGAAATGCACTACGTGTGAGCTGAGCTCACTCAAAGCGAACAAGCAACAAAAAGAGTCAAAGGAGCTGCCCCACTTGTGAATTGCATTTTCACTCTAATGAATACTGTGAGCAGGCTGAAATCTTCCTCTTGCAGAAATTCCCAGAGGAAATAATGTGATGCCTATGGAAATAACTGAGAAAAAAAATCTTTTGATCTTCCTTATTCTAAAATTTCATTTTTCAGGAGGTACAGTTATGAAATTTGATGAGCACAGAATCTAAGAACATAAGATCTTAGACCAGGAATAAATTTGGGAACACAAATGGAAAGAATAAATCTCAAATAAGAAGATAACTCTGATTTTCTTTCAAGGAAAATAAGCTAGATAAACATATCTCATCCAAATCTTTTGCTACTGGATATTCATTTACTGCTCTAAAAAACATATTTACTCCCTCTCCACCTGACTTTCAGACTCAAGAGTTTGTTTTTTAAAGAAATCTCCTTATGGCAGCCTGTGAACTGTTTAAGCTGAGTAAGTTTATCTTAAGAATGGATTATGGCACAGATTGTCGAAAGCTTTGTTAATTATAATGACACAAGATATGTTATTGCATGGAGTCAGTGCTTACACAAGGCGCCAGCCTGACTTGACAGAAGATAAATGCCTCATTTTGAGCAAGCTTTGAGTTTTTGCCTCCCTCCTTGATAAGGAACAGAGCTGTTGAAGGGTTCATGGTGCTGGAGTGATGTTAGAAGAGCTCAGTGGTGATGCAGGATATGTTCTTTCCCTCCCTTTTTTCTTTCTCCTCATTCCATGAAGGAATCTTCCCTTTCTCATTTCTTCAGGATGCAGTAACCCTTAATGCCAGGCTGTCCAAGCATACAGGTTTTCCTCTTTTTGCACCTCAAGTCAGCCTCTTTTCACTCCACAGCATGATGGCTGGTGTTCAGCCTCACTGAAGAAGAAAAGGCTTGGGATGGAGCAGGGCCTGATGCATGCCCAGCACAAACTGCAGTGGCTAATCTCATCTGGGCAGGTAGAAACAAAGTAGCCCACATGCAAGCAAAGCATGCAGGCTGCTGACCCTTGTAGTCTGTCGCCAAAGGGTAACTGACACTTTTAATTACTGCCTTGACTAGCTATTAATTTATTCATTTATCTATTCATTTATTCATTATCAGGGCCTATAAAGATGCTGGGGAGGGACTTCATTAGGGACTGTAGTGACAGGACAAGGGGTAACGGGTTAAAGCTTAAACAGGGGAGGTTCAGATTGGATATAAGGGAGAAATTCTTTACTGTGAGGGTGGTGAGGCACTGGAATGGGTTGCCCAAGGAAGCTGTGAGTGCTCCATCCCTGGCAGTGTTCAAGGCCAGGCTGCACAGAGCCTTGGGTAGCATATATATATATAGTGAGAGGTGTCCCTGCCCATGGCAGGAGGGTTGGAACTGGATGATCTTGAAGTCCTTTCCAACCATAACAATTCTGTGATTTTATGATTCTATTTCCTGGTGATTTCCTCACCCAAATATCTTCTGGGACAGGTCACTACCCAAGATAAAAGTGGAATAAGAGAACCATTAGTATGACCAGAGGGCAGTTCCTTCAGTTCCACATTACAAGTTTTAATATCTGTATTCAATTCTGTAGTGTTAAAGGAAGAAAAAAAGAAAAAAAAAAAAAAAAAGAAAAACGAAAAAGAAAAAGAGAGAGAGAGAGAAAAGGAAATTGTTGACGGGTTCTACTTTCTAGTCTATTATTTGACAATATGAGGTTTAGAAATCTACATACAAATGAGGAGTTACGGAGACTTCTGATTGATGGGCTGTCTTTCTTTCTGACAATTCTAATTGTTTAAAGGCTGCAAGTGTTCAAATACTTTGAAAACTGCAGGCAATACTCTGCTACCTGACAGCAACATAACTCAGAGACAAGCTCTCCTAAATAAATTCTTGCAATGATAGGAAAGAATTACACGCTGATGTGTGCCAGACTTCTGTATCTGTCCTAAAATCTCTTTCTCTCTGTGGAGCCCAGCTATCCATTACTGATCTGTTATGTGCAACACCTAAGCACATATGAGTTTACTTCTCTGTGTATCACCTCTTGGGCTTACAGATGTGAGGACTGAGGCAAGACTCAGTGACTGTTGGATTGAGATCGTACTAGAATTCTGAGACGACACAGAAAACGAAAGGTAGTTTTACTTGAATTCTGGAAATATATGTCCATCTATGGCCACCATGAACAAACAGGTTCTTCATAAAGACAAGAAGAATATAGCTTTTAATCTTTGCCATGCTGCTGTGTGCCTATAGTCTTTCCATAGTGTCAGAAGTAGAAACAAACCCTCCAAACCCACCAGAAAGCTCTCGACCTAAATGTTGTCCAAGACAATCAGCAAAACTGACTGCAAAGGACCATAAGTAGCAAAATACCCAGAGGTGACCAGTATGAAGGGCCAAAACCAGTTACCATTAGCGTGGTTCCTGTAATGGAACAGCTTTTGGTTGGCAAGGAAGCAATGCAGTGGCATACCCATTTGCAGATGGAAAGCTAGTCTGGAAGCTGCTCTGAGCAAGCCACTGCAACGGCGGGTTGCAATGAAATGGTCTTTCTGCCTGTAGGAAAATGAACCTGCTGAACAGATATTGTCAACCTTAGCTATCAGTAGCTGTTGCTAATGCAGCCTATCTTTGAGCGATGGCCCATTTACGAAGCTCAGTGAAGTAATATACTTGATATCTTACATGTAGTTGTAGAGAAGAAATATGCTCGTGTTCATATTCCAGAGGGAATTATTTCTATCATATTTTCAAGGTTTCCTCTGCAGCTTTTAAGACGCTTCCTGAAATCTGCAATTACATTCATGTAACATCTGCGTCCAGCTATTTCTAAGATAATGGTGAAGCAGAAGAGGTGCTAATTAAAATAATTCTTTCTCTGAACTTCATCTTCCTTTTTGTTTATCAGCTGACGCTTTAGCAAGTAGTTTCTGCCTTGAGGAGTTGTTGGTAATTTATCAGTATCTCAGCTACCTTGTCCCTTCGAGGTCCTTTATACATTGACAAAAAAATCAGTGTTCAGCACAAATTGACTTTACTAGTTATCAGTAATTCAGATCCTTGACAGCATTGAAAGCCTCTGCTGGAGTATGTGGGAAAATGTGACAGTGCAGTAAGTCAAAAGAGAGCATTGGGGCTGTTGTGATTATTTTGTGGCAATGGGGAAGATTCAGCATCACATGGGTGCAAATGCAATGGCACAGCCAGCACACCTTGACCACCGTCCCAGTACATGAATGACCTCCCACCTAACCTGCACAGTGTCACTTGCATATCCCCTGAGTCTCCTCCCTCAAAGGAAAAAATCCAGACTAGGGAATCCTGAAGGACTACATAAATCTCCAAGGTTCAAGAGAGCAACACCACAAGTGTCTGAGTTACCCCAAATGGGCAGAATAATTCACAGTTACAAAGCTGAAGATTCACACAATTTATGGCCATGTCAGGTTGACCATACCATGGCTATTATATTCTGCTGCTTAAAGAAAATGCTCTGTATTCATGGCCATTCCTTGTTCAAGAAGGAAAATGTTCAGATTCCATAGCCAGACTGAGCACCAGTGTCACAGAACAAGAAAGCTAGAATCCATATAAACAGACAATTATGGTATTTTATGATTATAATCATTTGACAGACCCAAGATACTTCTGGATTTTCATAATCTACAAAAGGGTAGCCATAATTTTTTATCTATACCTACTTTTGAACATTATTTAAATTCCTGTAGGTCAGATTGGAATCACAAAAACAGCTTTTTGAGCTTCCTGCTTCTGTAGTTAAGGCCAAAAAGAGAGACATAAATGATGACAATATGTGAGGTTTGGCAGGTGGCTTAAATACACTGCCTCTTAGGAACAGGCATGAACTCAGCGCTTGAGAGAAAGATTCATTCTCATGTTCATCTTCCTTGCTGAAGAGAATCATACCTTCAGGCAGACAGTGTGTAGAGATGCTTGGATGAAGGTGTTGCTGAAGACCATCCTAACAGTGCATCTATGTTGTGAATATCACACTTGAAATTAACCAGCAACTGCTCTGTCATCTTGATTTGCATGCTACTACAGAGGATGCAGTAAGGGTCTGGAGAGATGGATTCACAGCTGACAATACAGTTTTTGGCTTTCATGAATCACTAAAATGTCAAAATTCTCAGGGGCATATTTCCCTAACTTTGCACCTTGCTTCTTCAATGAAAAAACATCCCACATATATGTGGCCATATATATGACATCACCTCTTCAAGGAGAAAAGGACATCACACTTATTATTTCTTTCTCAGAACAGAAACAGACTTTTAGACATTTTTCATACACAAGAACTATGACAAAAAACTTGCTCATTATCAGTCTTGCTGAGAATAAGCCTACCTTATTGTTAAGGACAAGCTATGTTTCAGGGATAAAGCGCCCTGAAACAGAGCACTAGACTTTGTTCCGTAAAAAAACAGTTCAGGGAGAAATATGAAATACCTCTTCATGACATGAATGCTGTTGCCAAGACAAGAAGGTGTTCAAACTAGATGGCTATTTTCAAAGTGTGAAAGGACCCTGGCTCCTTGAAGGCAAGAAAGGAACCTGAAGCTCTTCGTGAAGGTGATGTCCCTCCTTATGGCAGATAAAGTGACACATGGTTCTTTTGACATCTTTGTCCTGCTCATTGTAGCCCCTCTCTGTTTTGGGGTTTTTTCCGTCACAGAAGGAGTTAAAAACCCTCCTCACTGAGAGGGAATTTTTCCGGGTAGGATTATATAAATCTTATTTTGCTAACATTTATGGAAGCTATGACCACACTTCTGTGGTCAGGGTTGTGGGTTTATTTGTTCATATTGATTTCACTGTAACGTTATGTTGTTGCCCTGCTTGTAATGAGGTCTTAAGTTTTTCCCTGAGGTGGTGTTTTCCAGATTGTGTGTGTATTTCCTTAAACTGACAATGTGTTACTTCTACAGTACTGTACCTCTTCGCTATGTCTTTTGAGAGTTCAGCTTTCATGCAGGTGCCTAATGCTGTTCTTCAAGTTCATGCTCTAATGCAGACGAGGATGGTTGGCTAATTTCTGCTTCAGACGGCTTCTACCACCTTTTCTTCATCGCTGCCAGTTTTTTCTCTTGCTTCCCTGGGGACAACAGATGCATCTAATGAGTCAGTTCCAGCTTCCAAGCTGAAAGAGATCATGGCTAGCAGCCATGTGTTGTTCAAATGCTTGCAAAGGAGGGAGAGATCTTATTCCTTTTTCTCTTGCTGAACCAGTTCACTCAACAAGAACTCAGCTTAGATCAAATTGGCATTGCTTTTAGCTAACTCTAACTTTCTCTAACTTTCTCCTTAATTCCCAGCTGTTACTATATCCTAAAAGAGAGTAGCTGCCTTCAGAGAATATTGGTGCCTGGGACAGTGTACCTTGCTCCCAGTTTAAATGACAGGACAAGAGAAGTGTTTGAAGTTGAAAGTCACAGGCTGTAGCTGGTGAAAAATAAGACAACAGCCAGACACATGCTTCTCTCCAATGTTGCATAAGTAGATATAATGTATAATGTAGTGCAACATCGCAGCAGGTCTCCCAGATTGAAAACAAGGAGGAATGAAAGAATGAAATTAAAAGAATGAGGAATGAAACTGTACTTTGGCTCTTATATCCCTGAAAGTGTTGCCTGTGTTGATTAGTTACTTTGATATGTGCTTCCCTGCACAGCTCATTTTTCCCTTTAATAAGAGCTTGGCTAGTAAATTGTCACTTATATCTGCACCAAACAGTGTAATTACGCTGGAGTGTTGGAATATATTATATTGTTTGTTTTCCATTATGTTTATTCCAGATGTTTTTTGTCACTGACTCTTTTTCTGAGATGGGCTGTTAATAAACATGGGATAAATCTAATGAGTAAATTTGCTGTGCTCAGTAAAGATCTGTGGCAATGACTGAGATGGTGTCATGCTACTAAGTAGTGGGCTGTCATTAGAACGACAGAAATGTTAATTCTCACTCAGAAGTGAGAGGGAAATGGAGCCTGGGGTAGTGAAAGGTTGGAGAAGATACTTATGTAAGGGTTTTTTTCCTTAAAAAGACGCAAGTGTAAAATTTATACTGAGGTTATGATGAGTTCACAGTTGTGATGCTTTATTGATTCTCTGGACAAGTGAAGAATTTTACAGTAAAGCTACTGAGCCCACACTCAAGTTCAAGCCTTTCATTGTTGGAAAGCTCTTCTATGCAAGCTGTTGCAGTCTTTGTCTCAGTTCCTCAACAAATGCTTCTGCATTTTAACTGTCTTGTCTCTTCAAATAGAAGTTGTTTAAAGTCCCTGCCTAGGCTGGAGATGCAAAAATGATTTTAGAAAGAGAACTGGAACATTTTGGAGGAAAGAACCCCACAAGGGATGAGATGCAACATGAAAGTCTATGAGGCACCAGGACTTGTCTTAATCTGCTCATTTGCCAAAGCAGTTTTGACTGGAAAAAAATGAAAGCCATGACAGTCATATCATTTAAGGAGTTTTCCAGTACTGGCCTTTTAGTTTTTCCATCAGAAAGGAACACAGGAAAACCCAGAATGAAAGATAACATGGTCTATCCTACTATCATTCAAAAGTTCTGAATGCTGCATTAGAAGATGTGACTGTGGTTGTTGTTAGGACCTCAGAGCCTCAGTTAAACAGTACATTTTTCAGAAGATCAGCTAAAGCAGATTCTAGCAAACAAATGCTGTTTCCACTAACATTGCCCACTTTCTCTGAACTCTTCCAGGAAGCACATAAGCCTGCAGCTGCCTGTACTGCTGCCCTTTGTCAGCAGGAGTAGCTTCTCGTGTTTCTGTTAACTGCTTAGCTCTCCTCCAAGGAACTAAAGCAGTGTCTCTGTCTTATTAAGGCAACACCAGGCAACTCTTCCCCAAACAAAAAAACCAAACTATGAACACAAGGGTGTTGATTTGCCAAGGCTTGGAAGAAGAAATCACCAATCTGGGCTCACATGGGCCTGTTAGCAGCAGGCTGGGGAGCCCGGTCAGTGCCGTGAGCTGGATGGCAGCGTGTCCCAGCCACAGTGGATTTGAGCAGCTTGCCCTCTGCCAGCCCTGACTGCAATCCCCTCCTGCCCTCGCCTGTTGCAGTGGTGTTGCTGGTTTGGAGAGGAGAAGGGAACAGCATTTTCCCTTATGAAATGGTAGAGCATCTTCCTTTACGTGTTGTTTCATACACACAGACATCCTAGAACTGGTAGTGGAGGATCTTCTTCTTCAGCCTGGTATTACATTTAAATCAGGTAGCCAGGCTCACAAAGACAGCAAAACAGCTGGTATTAGACACCACACCACATATTACCAACTATACCATTCACCCCTTATGTACCCCTTAGAAATTTGCCAGCTAAGCTGCAGATGGAGAAATGAGACTAAAGTTGGCTGGCATTTGTGAAGGTTTCTTAGAACAGGAGTGGACAAGAAAGAGGGGGAACAAGTAAGATGTGAGGGAGCAATAATTTCAGAATCCCCCAAAGGAATAGTGAGCTGAGAGAGGCAGGGAAGGCATGGCTGTTTCAGTCACTTAGGTATAAGGAAAGTGAGGATACAGCCTGTACATGCAGCACTAGGTGTCTTGACTGGTCCAGCAGAAAGATATGAAAGTGTTAACTCTTCTGGAATTGGTACAGGACATTCCACTTCTTGAATTCACACAGTAAAAATAAACCTCATGCAAAGTGCATTGCCTATGCTCTGGTTTTTGATTCCATCATTTAGGAATGCAAAGCCTTTTTATCAGGTCTGGGCTTTAACAGCACCTTCACTTTGCCATTGCCAGACTGCTGCTCAAAGTGGAGTAGATCCTTGTACTGAAGTTACAAAGGTCTATGTCCGGCTGCAGCTGCTAAGTCATGCTGTCTCTTGTATGGCCTGATTCACCTCTGGACATTTCTGGAGCATCGTTTCTTGAAGACTGAGGACAAAATGCTTTTCTTCCTGTGTGTCTTAGCTACTGAACTCTTACTAGCACTACTGCATGCCCATTTAGATGGCAGGGCAATGGTGAGTGTGTTCCACAGCAGCTGAATGTTTGCCTGGAAATAAGAGAATGAACAGCCTGTACATCAAATTCCTGCATGTTTAGTTGGTGGGGTAGAAGCCACCTCAGCCATCCTCAGCCAGTTCATACTGTGAGCACAGCAAGGTGCAAGCTAGACAACAGCATTCCCAGGCAGTTATCCTCTATTGGCTAAGATAGGACTTGGGTCTTTGTATGTTTGAATAATAGTTCCTGCTTCTGCCACTGAAATCTTTGTTTACCCCTGTTTCCAGCACTCAGATGCTTCCAGTGGGATTTTCCATTCATTTCACATCTTTTTCTATCACCCTCTTTACTTCCCAGCTGACCATGTTCAGATGGTCTCGTGTCACTTCCCTTGTCCCCAGGTGTTCCTGGTTTCACAGTTATGCTTCCTCTGCTCCCCAGACCCTCTAGCTTGATTTTTTTTAGAGCACAGGACCCTCGAGGCTGGCAGTAGTTTGCAATTGTAATGAGAGGTGGTTTACTAAGAAGGTACATGGGAAAACACTCTAGCGTTATTTTTCCTCCTCTTAACAAGTGGAGAACATGCAGTCAGATGACATCTCATTGATTAATTTATGAGTGGTTCCTATACAAGGGAATGGAAGAGAGAATCAAGGAACATTAGACCAATTTCCATGTGGTTACTCATTGGAAAACTGGAAATAACCACAGTGTAGTCCAATGATTTACTTTGGATTTATACAGGTGCCAATGAGAACATAATTTGATCCACTGGTTTTACATCACAACCCACTGGACAGAGACTGTAAATGCAGTGGGTTAAAACCTATCTGAATGTTTATTAAGAGTCCAATAATAATGGTATTTACTAAAGATCATTTAAAAATATATTTTCTTTCTTCAGTACTTCCACGCTCTCTTTTTCAGTCTCCTATTGTCAAAATAGTCACGGAGCAACTTGGCCATAAAAATGAACAGCAATTCAAAGTCTTTAGTGAACTTCATAAAGTATTGGGGACTTCTCATTTCATTTTGTTGTCAGCTCAGATTTTCTTAGTCTTGCCTTTCTAACTCCAGAATGCACTGCATTTGGAAATATTTCATGTAGAGTTTTGAAGGAAAAAGAATATATAAAATCCACTGATTACATCATGAACCAAAATTTGTTTTATCTGCTTTATGAAAAGGTTACCTGCACAATTGTAGTCTGTTATAAGATGTGTCGATAACAATTATTTGATCTCTGCATTGACCTTGCTAATACCATCCAGGATGGTACTAATATCCTGCGAAGCCAGTGCACATGCCTGGCTTGATTCACATCACTACTCCCACAGAAGGATGCACTGCAACACTTGCAACGTACTTGAAAGTTGACAACCCTTTCACTCAACAACAAAACCAAAATGATGAGGGGAGGAAAACTGCCTGTGCACTCGGTCAGAGTAGAAAGTACAATTACATTAGAGCAGGAATCCTCCAAGGAGCTGGAGGTCTTTGTACTGAAAATTTCTTGAGCCTTCTCCCTTTATTTTCATGGCATGCTAACAATGTGTTAGCTTCACAGCGTGGCATGCTGCCAGAGCATTGCAACAATTACACTCCATGCCAGATGCTAAAAAGGCTTCTTGAAATATTACTAAATAAGGTATTGTGCATGTTCTACATGAGGAAAAATAAGTGAATTCCCTGAGCAGCAAGAATAAGGGAATCTCTTAAGTCTGTTAGCTATTTGTCAGATGCTTGTGCTTCTTTATGGTGTTTTCCTTCCTTTTCATTTAATTCTCCAACTTTCAGCTTAATCATTGTTTTTTAACTAAAATAACCTCTAACTTGCTATCACTTTTTTATGATTCAAGATTCATGTTGATCCATTTAAAGGAGTAGAAAAACACCAAAGTTTCAGTATCTAGAGAAAAAAAACAGTATCAGAAAGCTTGGAATAAAATGATGCTGAGGGCTAAAGGTTAGTTCTGTTGTGTGTATATTTCCCATGCAAAGGGTTTGTTTTCAGGATCATAAAACACTTTCTTCAGATTGCCATGATGGATAACTCTACCTTGCTCAGTCTCTGAGCACTGTACTTGCTTACTGAATGTGGGCAAGCACTGCCTATGGGGGAGGGCAAATCCTGGGTCCCAAAGGATTATGTTCATAATGCTAACATCCAAAGCTGGAACCGAAGAGGCTTTTTTCCATAGCAGAATATTCAGCGCTAGGCATAAATAAACAGCAGCACACTTGCATCAGCCTGGCTCACAGTTTGCTCCTGGAGGCACCATGCAATAGCCCTGGGAGCAGCACCAGCCTTTTCTCACTCATTGTCTTCCTACCATCCCGTCTCCTCTATCACAGCATGCTCCTACAGCAGACCCATTGGCCTTCTCACCACTCACCTGGCCTATGAATGCAGCAGGGCTGGCCTTGCTTGGCTTTGCAGGCTTTACAGCACAAGCTGGGTCTGCTCACCCTGCTCACCCTGCTCATACACAGCAGGCACATCGCTGTAGGGGCCCCTCCTCTATGGAGGGCAGTGCGCTGCAGCCAGTGAGGCCCAGGCACAGGGGGACCACAGCCATAGAAGAATGAGGAAACAAGCCAATAAAATACCCTGTCTGGTCCATGTGAAGGACTCCTGGATGCTCCTGAGACTGTACAGTGCTTACTGTCACCTGGCCACAGTATGGTTTCAGAGACAGTAGTTGAACCTGAACTCAACATGTGCATAAACTATTTTCTACGTATCTTCTATCTACCACATTAGCTCTCCCACAGGCTGCCAAGATCACTTAATTTGCTGTTTAAAATCTTAAATGGAAACTGAAAAGTCTCCAGAATCATTACTAAACATGCAGTGGGGACAAGCGGAAAAGCTAAATTTATCGCTGGAAAAACAAAGCCGATACTCTTGTGTGTGGTTGGGAATCAGTTTGGCACTGCAGTTACAGCACTTCAGTGTCTTCTTTTTGTTACAAAAATTGTTTTTCTCAGTTTTCTTCAAGGCCAATCAGTAATCATTTGTTTTGTTGGGTGTGTTTTGGTCTGACAGTTTGCATGTCTCTCTTATTCACAGTCTGATTCCTCAGTTTGCTAAGGGACAGCTGATAAAACTCAGTTTCAGATAAACCAAAAAATTACATTTTTGCCATAAATACCCGCTGTGATTATGGGAAGACATACAGTCAGTCTCTTTTCATTGGCAGTGAAATCAGTGTATAAACCATGCTTGACTATCATTGTTCATTGTTGCAGTATTGTTTTCTCAGAGACATGATGCCAAAGTCTCCTTTTTCAGTACTGTCCTTGTCTGAACCTTTAAACCCTTTCTTTCTAAATGATAAAAAGTAGTTCCCAGTATACCCCGTAAAATCCTCTGTCTCTCCTTAGGGTATTCATATCCACTACACTCAATAAAAGTAAAAAGAAATATGTGATCTCGTGACTATAGCAATCATACCAATTGCTGTGGTGAGATTTTCCCAGTCACTAATAATTTACAACCGATACCCTACCCTTTTCTCTTAGGTCCTATCAGCGTTCAGAAATGTCTTAGTTTACGGTCTGGCAGTGTCAGAAACCATTATAATAGGGTTGCGTATTTCAGTGGCAAAATTAGCAATGACCTTGTGCTCCTGATATACAAGAGACATTACCCTTCTCAGCAGCTGCAAAGCTCTCCAAGTATCCAGCAGTTTTAATTAAGAATAAGCAACCGAACCAGAGACTGCATCAATGCTTCAGATGTGAACTGAGAGTTGTCCTCAGGTGGAGGGAAGCTGGACTGTGGTTAGGGCCAGGCCGCACAAGCTACCATCCATCAGGCTGCTTTAAAATGGAGGGGTTATGGAGAGCAGCAGGCAGGCTGTTGTCTCTCACCATGAAATTTCAATAATGACTTATAATGCAAATGGAACAGAAAAGTGTTAGTCCATTTCTCTCAATGGTTTTACTTTCTTTCAGTAGCATTCAGCAACATTCTTTTCAGTATGTTTTAAGTTTATCCATACTCCATCATCTTATTATAAACGTCACAGTGGCACAGCAAGAGCTGGATGGTGCAGGACAGACAGACCAGCAGAGCTCTTCCTTAGAAGTGGCTTTTGGGAGTCATTAGTGGTTTTCTTCTCTCCATTTGTGCTTTTGAGTATTAACTAACTCCTTAGCACACCACTGCAAGGCAGGAAATTATTGCCCATCATACAGAAATAGAGAAATGAAGCAGATCCAGTGATTTGCTCAAAGCTACAAAGAGAATTATTATTAGGACCAAGATGAGAACCGACGATTTTTTTTAGCAGCTGGTCCTGTAATGCAATTAGCAGAGCAATCTCCCTTCCCTCATCTTCTTCTATGTTATCCTCCACCTGAGAATGGCACTGACTGCAGCAGCACGTGCCATTTGAAGTTGAATTTTGCTGCTAAGGTTAATTTCCATTCAATAGGATGACTCCTACCACTACACTTCTGCAGCTAAAAGAAACATTTAAATATGCCTTTGATTAAAAATAATGTAAGAATCTCTTTAAAGGAGATGTTGCAGCATGACCCCAGTACTTAGCAGGAACAACCTGATCCCTACAACAGCATTTTTTATGCCATCTAGTGGCCATAGAAAATCAAATATCAAGCTCAGGTACCACATAGGTACCTCAGGTACAGCATAGGTACCACAGCAACTCTAGCTGACAATCTGATGATCCCTGCCCTGATTAGGGCTGCTTCTGCCTCTTTCTCTTTTGCTGTTTCTGTAGCCAGTCTTTGATTTGGATGGCTGAGAGCTGTGCTGCTAAAACTCTGGAAAGCTGCAGCAAGAAGTGAATCGAAAACTTAAAGTAAATGGATATTCTCAGTATTTTAAGTGTTCTAAAGTAAAGCAGATGGATATTCTCAGGAGCACTCTCAACTTACATAAATGTCATGTTTCTGTGGAACAGAGAACAAGGTTTCTTGGAGAGTGTGAAGGAAACTGTGGGCACTGATGAAGCAACCAATAAATAATAGCACCTTATATATACAGAAGATGAGTCATTTGTTTCCTGAGGACATGGACACAACCAGGCTGACCACCTGGTCCCTAAGGGGAGGACAAGCAATCCATGGGCAGGACCTCAGGGATGGGGCTTGGACCCAGGGTTATTTTCCAACGCCTTTTTGGTTAACTTCTCAAAGACAGAGATAGGGACTGATTTATGCATGTAACCATGATCTTTAAAACTGCAATCAAAAGAAATACCGCTCTATCAAGGGCAGTAAGGAAAGACTGCGTTGCATATGCTTAATTAAAAACTGGCTTGGAGAGCTAAGGAAAGCCAGGCAGCACCACAGGAATAGTGTCATTTTTCCTACTTTCCAGTGTAGCAGCACTACCTGCCTTCTTGAATAATAAGCAACTGTTGAACAATGTGGAAAAAAACATAAATTTAGCATGCCTGGCAATAAGTCCTCTCAATAACTAAGATCATGAACTCATAGATTTTTTTGTAAGGCATTTAAGGTGCTTTCAAGTAAATACATTTTAACTGAGAACTGTCATGAGAATGCATATGACTGATGGTTCCTAATGCAGATATGGTTTAAGACAGAAAAAGCATGCTAATTTGTAACAGTTGACTTTACATAGAAAGTGTTCCATAGAAAGTTTAATACCATCTCCTGAGATAGTTTTGGCAAAGTGAAGCTAGAAGCTCACCAGACTTGGTCAACATTGTCTGCATACACATTAACACACGCACATTAACACATTTGTAAAACTATAACAGCTTCAAGAGAAAAGCTCCCTTGTTTGGCTTGGACTGCCTTTGACAATCCTTCATCAGCCCCCTTGGCCCTAGCTCAAGCCAGTGCCAAGACCTTGGTATGTGAGCAGCCCAAAGCAGTTGGGTGGCCTGCCACTCTTCTAAACAGCTCACCCACAGGCTTCGGCAGCAGGACAGATTTGTACTCTCACCCCAGTGCAGAAGGGCTGCAAACAGATGGCCTCCTCTAGATCCAGCTGTGCCAACACAAGCTTGTTCCCACTGTCCCCCAGTCAGTTAGGGCTCCCCACCCCTTGCCAGCCACAACAAGCCAGGGCAAACAGAGCTCTCTTATTCCCACCGTACAGGCCAACCTGGTTCATTCTGACTGAAAGAAGCCAGCTGGTGTGCTTTGGAGCACTCAGCAGAACTGGTGCTGTGCCAAGGCAGCCAGCATGGGCAGGCAGGCAGTGACCTTTCCAGCCATCACCACCTGGGATGCTTGTCTGCACCCTCTTGTAGCTGAAGAGGATGTGGGACCACTGTGCCTGAAGAGCTGTGAGGGCAATAACCTCCAGCGGTGTGGCTTGTAATCTTCATCTGGCACAGCTCCCTACAAAATGAACATCTGCCCACAGCCTAAAGATACGTTTCAGAACTGATTAAATTAGACCAGCGCAAGCACCCATCTGGACACTTCTAGCGCTTTGGCTCCCATTCACCTAGCAAACAACGGCAATGGGTAGAAATTGTTTCTATCTGCCCCACTTGCAAAGTGGCCAGAAGGAAAGCAGGGTGCATCAGCCACGGTAGCACCTTCAACTTTGACAAGTATGTCCCGTGAATCCCGACGAGGAGCTTTAAGAAGTTATCACTCATCAAGAGCTCCTGCCCAAGGTGGGCACAGCTGCGGAAAGGACATCAAGAGGAATGTGCGCCTGCTCCATTCTTTTCAGCTCTGCAAAGCCCAGTGTTTCAGCTGGAACAGCTGATTTCAGTGTCCACAAAGACAGCAGAAATGGTTTACACTGCACTATGCCCTGATCAGCCATTTACTGCATGGGATCCCTTCCCTTACCCATCTGGCTCTTATGTTCTCTTACGCAAGGGTACAAAGCATGCAAATTGCTCCCCATATGATTTGGTGCAGTGTCAGATGGGTTAAACAGCCTATGGAAATGGCTAATCTACAAACAAAGGGAGCCCCAGCAGAAGGCGTTTCATGTTAAATTGGTACACACGTTTCTGTAGCAAGAGCATGATCATATCCTTAGTTTATATAACTCCTTATTCCAGCGTAGGTCAAATAAAAATAAATTGGTTGATTAGAGATCAATGAAAGCGTCCACTGAGGATCTGGCATTTATTTAACTAAATTATTTGAAGATAAACTAATGCAAGTTTGTGCATAAATGTTAGAAAAACATGTCATACATCTTAAAGGAAAAATATCACCGACGACAACCATCATTTTTTCAGCACCATTTGGTGGCTGCAGATAACCTAGGTCTCTAATAGATTTTTTTTAAACTCTTAATAAAAACCTACAAATTAGATTGCTTTTAATATACCTCATGCTTACCACCCATTGTTAAAATCCTTTTTAAGAAAAACAATTGGAATTTTAACTAGTTACAGATGGCAGAGATAAAATTGGTCTTTACAAATATGTGTTTAAAATAGCATTTTCAGGGAGAGTACTGTTTATGCTTGCTAATGTTATTCAGGCTGTCTATTTGTAAATAGGAGTCAAAGGTTTACAAGCTTTAGCCTGTGGTAAATCAGAAGAATGAGGGAAGACCATGAGCGTTGAAAACCTCTCACAGTCTGAACCTGCTTTATCCTATACAGACAGGTCACAGCAAAGGGCAAGCAATGAGCAGAAGGGAACAGATGCCCTTCACAAAATTCCTGTTGTTTTTATGGGGAGAATAGTATTGGTAACTCATCAAACAATCCAATTGGACTTCATGTTCCATTGGCCTTTTCCTGGTTTTTGGACTAGACCAGGGCAGTAAACAGGAATGTAAGCAGGCAGACAGGGAGACCTCAGGGCTCCTGAGCTGGCTGCTATTTCTGGGAAGTGGTTCAAGTTCATGGGCAAGAGGGATGCTGAACAAAGCCTCCATTGGCCTCTCCCCATTCTGGGTTTTAGCTGTTGCTGCAGGTGATAAGGCTGAGGATGCTCAGACACGTCCTGCTGCTCCCTGGATGAGCCTGTCCCCTGCCTGTTGTTGGGAAGCAAATGTTCCTCCAGGCAAGAGCACAAACTCCCTTTTTGCTTATCGCAAAGAGACTTCCACAGTCTCTTCCTTTACTCTTTGGCTACATTCATTCTTCCCTGAGAGATATCAAAACGAAGCTGTACAAACCCCACAGTTACCAACCATTTGTCATTGGGGAACGGCAGCAGTATCGTTTCCATGCACTCACTACATGCAGCGGGTCTCAGCTGCCCATCTGCCCCAGGTCTGTGTGCTTTTGAGCACAGAAGGATTTGCAGAGCCTGGCTCTCCCCAGGTCTCACTGAGCCTTCCACCAACAGGAAAGGTTTAAAAAAAGTATAGAGAAAAGAAAGCCCAGAGCTTACATATGAAAATCCAAACCAGAACAACCTCTTCACTTAACAGGATCCTTGGTTTTTTCCAGACCCACTACATTTACTAGCAGTCAGTGAATCATTATTGCCCTTTCTCTACAGTGAAGGGCCTCTGGAGAGGAGGCTGTTTTCACCGTGATTACTTCTGCAGAAGCGGTACCACCTGCACAGCATCTCTGGTTCTAGGGTTAAAAAGAGAGGTCTAGTCTTCAAATGTCCACAAATGATGGGAGGGCAGTGGCAGTGCATGAAAAGCCAAAGTTTAAACTTTTTATAAGTTTATGGATGAAGAGCCCAGCAAGGCTGACAGAAAGCAAAGGCTTAAAAATGTCTCCAGTTCGGACGCTCTCAGCTGCAGAGCATTGGAAGCAGGAAGATAAATTCCTGGTAAGGGTGCTTAAATTCCTCAGAAGGAGCACAAGAGCCTGCTACAGCACACTGCAAGAGAGAGGGTACAGGGCTAGAAGGCCTTTTGATAGTATTAACCAGAGCCATTCATATGTAACATTAACCCCAAAACAGAGACATAATGAAATGATTGTTATGGATGACTTCATAATTGCCCCAAGGGAACAAACCAGGTCACCAATTAATTATATGGAGAAGGAGCAGCAGTGGCTTATGAACTTCTCTAGAGACATAGTTTCATGCATTAACAAAATAAGCAGAATAGATAAAAACTAAAATAGAGTAGCTGTGCCAATAGAATTTTCTCCAAATGAAGTGTTTTGATATTTTCTCCCATGAGCTGATAAATTTATGGAACTTATTTTTTTAACTTTACAATGTGTGTACATATATACAGACATACATACGTTCATTTAAACTTTCCAAAAGACAGAGGAAAAACAGAAACCTCATAAGAAATCACAGCATCTTACAGAAAGAAAAGGAGAATTCTAAGCAGGAAAGAAATTACGTTTGAGCATAGGAGAGTTTTCAATTGCGATTATCCTGTTCAAGACATAATGTGTATTTTAAGCAATAAACAAAATCACACATATCAAAATAGAACTTTCTGCAGTGCCCAGTGAAGATACCTATCACAAACATAAAACCAACAAAACAGCTTATTCTGTGCCAGCTTACTGTTTATCAGCTAGAAACAAAGCTAAGTGCATCGTTAATTCAGGCCATCAGAGAATAGATCTGTATTAAAGAAAATTAACTCCATCGGTCAAAGTCAAATAGAAAAAACCTGTTTAATAATATGTGTGATATAAAATGCATCCACCATGCTCCAGGGCCTTGAAGAAAAGCTCAGAAAGAACAAGATTCCTTTGGCTGGTAAAGGTACAGATGTATATATTTATGCACACACACACATGCACACATACAATTACACCCTGGCTGAGGGATAAGCAACTGACCCAAGACACTTTGAATTATAAGAATTTTTCATATCTTGATCCCATGCCATAAAACCTAAATAGTTTTAGCACTGAAAGGAAAGGTCATTTTAACCAAGGCAAGAGAAAGCTTCTCCATGTTTTATGTATTTTCATCTTTATTTGCAAGTCAATACATTCTGAATCTCTGTAGGTTTCCATTAAAGTGGAAATTGCAAAACCCTTTACCTTGATGGAAACTTGAAGTTAATATGCTCTAAGCCTTATATGACTCCTCTTTTTTTATATATTTTATTTGTATTCACAAACCTGTAAGGAAATTTCTGAGAAGCAGATGATTAGAGGTGATTCTGGTACACTTAGATGAGCCGGAATTCCTTAAGCAACAAATTCAAATCAAGGTTACCATTAAAAATGCAAAAAGGCTCATGGCAGGCAGCTGCCACGGAGCTGCAACTATAAAATAACACTGAGTTTATTCTTATCATTGTAAATTTTGTCAGTAGATACTTGAATGAGAAGCCTGTGCAAAACTCTAGATACTACAATGAGGTAAAGCCATGTTCACTAATTATGGAATTGAAAAGAGGGTTATTTATAACCCATTTTGTTTTCAAGAAATGTGTGTATTTGGACATAATACCACTACCTTGGGTTGTGTCTGCAATGCAGGTGCACCCCCAAGACTGCATCATCTGCGAATATGACACTGTGCTACCTGTGTGTCCAAAAGAAGCCCTCTTGTGCTGTGTCTGCAATGAGTCTGGCACCCTCAGGGGCAGAGTGCACTACACAGCTCGGGGTCCATCTAGGGTGACCTGAACACCCTATGATTCAAGCTTACGTGGGACTTGTTGGAAGGCTGAGATCAAGGCAAATTCAAATGAAAATGAAATCAAATTGGTTGCTACGCACCACCCTGTGATCTTCAAACCATCCAGGAATGCCCACCTATGTCCCATGGAGACCCTGCTGAGATCACCCTGAAGCATCAGACACATGCAGAACAAAGTCAAATTAAAGCCTGTTCCTTGCCAGTCAAAGGCCAGACTCTCCTACTGAAGAGTGGCAAGGTGACTGACAACTGCAGCTTCTTAGTGCTGTTCCCTGAAGGAACCCAAGGAAAAAGGCACTTCCCAGATAGGACGGGTTTAAAAAAAGTCAAGAACCTAAGTGAGAAAATACCTTCAAGGCCACATATAAATACAAGGCATGTGGTTTCAGAGCTATGCCCAGCTACATGAGACCCAAATTTTCTTCTTAATGATAAGCAGGAGTATGGCTGACATTTTGCTACAAAGACAGAAATGACCAGTTATCGGACACTAGACCTCATCTGCACTGTACTGAAAAACTGCAGGAATTATGCTGACTTCATCTATTTTAATCTCCCATGACAGAACTGATTTGAAATACGAAGTGGCAATTCACAATCACTTAAGAAAAGCAGAATTTGAAAAGTGCTTTGGAAGTAACAGTCTTCTGCATTAGCAGAACAATATGATCCCTGATACTATCGATGTTCTTTTACTGATGAAAAAAATAGAAGCATGCAAGATTAAATAATTGCCATGAAACAGATATCTCTAATCGAGAAATCAGATCTCCTTAAAGAAAACTCTGTGCTCTGTTTTCTCTCTTCCTCTCTGTGAAACTGATCAAACACCACTAATAAGAGTGTGCATCTTGTTTCAGTATGTACAGAATCAGGCTGACAAATGATTTAATTTTAAATTAAAGTTATATTACAGGGAAAACTGTCATTCTTCTAAATGAATTTGTGTCAGATAAATTTGTGTTAGACAAATTTATGTCAAACAAAAGACAAAGCTCTCCTCTCTTTTCCTCTCTTTTCCATCTTACGCTTGTTAGACTTCTTTTAAAGACTTGTTAGGCTATATTGCAATTAGGACATATAGTAGACTATAGAAGGATATATAGTAGGCAAAACAGAGTGAAAGACTCTCCAGAGCTCTATACAACAGTGTTTTTCACTCTCAAGGATTTAAAAATTAGAAAACAAGTAAATGAGACAATAGCTTTTTCTTCGTAAGATTTTTTCTTGGAGATTTAAAGCTGCCTGCCTTAAATGTCCAATTCAGAAATACAGAAGGAAAAAAGATTAGTGTCAGTGTTCCTTCAGTGAGAAAAAGCTCTTATAATAGATTTTAAGATTTTTCAATATGTTGCAAAAGCAATCCAAGTATTTCTTCAAATAGGCAAACTTGACACTTACATCTTCACAATACGTAACAGTTTATGTATTAAAATAACCCCAACAACTCAGACTGAGACCCTTCAAATCCAAACAATCCACCATAGAAATGGTCATCAGGAAACTGATGAAAGCAAGAGCAAACCCTAAACAACACAAGTTGGCCATGTGTCTCAGTGAGTGCTGCAGTAGGGAGGGGGGCAAGGATCCATATGGAACTAAACAGACCTTTGAATGTCTTGTGCTGAAAATCGTTATTTCCATATGCTTAGAGTAGACTCATGCTGCCAGATTGGGATCCCAATGCTTTTTTCCTCTTGGAATAAGTACAAACTGTCAGAGCCATGAGGACGCTGACATCCCTGACTGCTCCTGCAGCATTTCCTGGGGTGTCCTACCAACTTGCCCATGGTTCAGGACCCCTTTCAGCCCAGCTGGCCTCCAACCACAATCCTGGTCTGGCCTTGGGTGCTGCAGATGCCCCTGACTGCCTTCAGGCTGCCCTGCTCCTTACTGGGGCAACGGGATGGCTCTGCCCTGCCACCCTATGGGGAGCTCCACTCCAACCAATCACTCCCAGACCCAGGGAACGTCTTTCCCAACACAGACACCTCCACAAGGTGTGAAGCTGTAGAGCATCAGGCCCATCAACTAGAAACACAGGTTCTGTGTGAGTGCTTGATGGGTACCAACAGGGTTGCCAGAGGGTGGGCTTGGGTGGAGCTGGTG
>JBCJKH010052082.1:15831-26309 GCA_039877255.1 Loriculus beryllinus
CAGAGCCTTGGGTGCCATGGTTTAGTGTGAGGTGTCCCTGCCCATGGCAGGGGCGTTGGAACTGGATGATCTTAAGGCCCTTTCCAACCCAAACCATTCTATGGTTCTATGACTGTGTTGCAGAAGCTGGCAAGTTTTCCACCTTACCTTACCAGAGATTCTGTCTTGGGAAAATCAGCTAAAGCTAGAAGTACAGCTGAAGACCAGGTAAGAAAAACAAGTGAGAAAGGTTATTTATCATAATTTTATCTATGGTTATTTTCTTAAAAGGTGGATATCTGTGCTTCAGAACCTGGACTAAGGTAAAATCATCTTCAAAGTATGACATGCATCTTGGATAAGGTATCATTGCTGGTTAATTTTCTACACTAATTTTCACAGATATTCATTTCACTAAGAGGTGCAAATGAATCCAAAACCATTACTTTCTCAATTGCAGAATAAGTGCTGTTAAACCAGTTAGGCTGATTGCTGATAAAAAGCAGACCTCAAGCCAGTGGTTTTTCAATTTTGCCTAATTTAATTTTTTTCCAGGAAAAACAGACTGCCAGTTCAGAGTCTCCTGCATGAAGGAGAATTTAAGTGTGTCTGTGGGTGTTTGTGCTAGTGATCAAGTATGCTTAGAGAAAAAACCACCCAACTGTATAATATCACATTAGAGCTTCTCTAGCTTCAGCTTCCAATTCATTATTACTTTACAGACTAGCAGATTAGCAGAAAGCTAGAGCTTGATTCACATGAGTGTACTAGTGAATTCCAGAGCTAGCAAAACTTAGCACCCACATGATAGAATAGGATTATGATGTATTTTCCAACCTTAGTCACCTGACCTTGTTCAGAGTGACAAAGGTTACTTTACTCTGTCACATACATCACTTGACAATGTTATTGCTCTTCCTCCTCTGAAATATTTGAAAGGGAATGTCATCTCCTTAATGTTTGCATTATGATAAACCACTAATGGACTACAAATGGATAAGCTTTAGCTGTCAGTGAGCTGCATATTTATTTGGACAGGTCTCACTTTTTGAACTGTCTGTGAGAAGTTTCCAAGGAAAATGCCCCAATTCTTTGCTCTAACATGAACTCATATTTTCATTTCCTTGTTCTCTTTGAAATACAATACACAAATCTCTGGCAAGGATCAAGGCTCCAATGAACTAAATGTTGAACCTGAAATCACTTAAACAAACACAAAGGCCCTGTATACATACAGTTTTTATGTTAAAGGTCTTGTCTCACAGATGTCAATGTGAGAGCCGAGAGAGCCAAGAGTAGCTTACCCTAGAATGACTTCACACCTCTTTAGTAATGGGACTAGTCCATGGAGAGAAAAGCATTCTGCAAAGTGATCTACACTCACTAGAAGATGGAAGACTTCAACTGTAGCTCTGGAGTCTTGACGTTTTCTTCTTCCCTTTCCCCCCCACCAATCTCTAAAGATATTTATCTCAAAGTGACTCTTCTTTTTCAATCACTGCTGTTCCAGTAGCCCCAAGAGCATTGAGCAATGTGGAAATGGCACATGGTGAATCATATGGTGTGTGTAGCCAAGACACTTAGCAAACTCCATAGCTTCCACATAAGGTCTTTCCATTATCCGGGGATTGTTCTCACGCTATACAAATGGTAAACTTCAAGTCACATCTGCTTTGCTGACCTTGCCTGAAGACTGAACATTGTTTGTGTGTTTTCTGAGTTGGAACATGCTGTGTAGCTCCTGTGCTGAACTGGGAAGGAAACATTTTTCTCTATTTCCTGTGTGAACTTTTCCGTTGTAAAATGTGTGCTGTATTTTGTGGGGATTTTTAAAGAAATTGCCTGAAAAATCAATACTTTCCATCTGATGGATCCATTTAAAATTCACTCATAAGAACCCTGTGAAAATGTTTTAATAAACATTTCCTTTAATAACCCTCCCCAGATAAACCAGATAATGGAGACAGAGACTTGGGAACACCTATAATTGTCGTTCATTGGGTAATTTGTGTATTCAAAGTGCCTACTACAAAAGATGTATATATATCACTTTCGAGATAAACTGAAGTCTATGGGAAAGCTAAAAGCAGGATGTCTGCTTTTAAACATGAAACAGGTTGTACATGACAAATGCACACCTCCAGCCTGTCACATTTCTAAGATTCAGATGCCGTTGTGCAAGCAAGTTAGATGCACACTAAAGGGCAGCCCTGTGGTGGGA
Source organism: Loriculus beryllinus (assembly GCA_039877255.1). Classification (NCBI taxonomy): domain Eukaryota; kingdom Metazoa; phylum Chordata; class Aves; order Psittaciformes; family Psittacidae; genus Loriculus; species Loriculus beryllinus. Next base: position 18,032 of record JBCJKH010052082.1, read on the forward strand.
AAATTGCCATCTAAATAGAGAAAGCAGACAAAAATCTGTGCGAGCTCATTCATTCCTTCCATTTTTCTAAAAGCCTCACTCAACAAGCTAAAAGGTTAAATCCAGCAGAAGTTAGGTGCTCTCAATAGGATTTAGCATCTAAATCAGATAGGATTTATTTCATCAAAAGTAAAACCTTTTAATGTAAGACACTGGGTCTGTCAGTATGATACAACCAGTCTTACCCCGGAAGAGCCCCTTTTCACACACACCTTGTGTTAGCTGACAGTCTTTGACCAAAGGCCGGCTTTAAAAGGAATTTAATAGGTGAGGTGAACACCACTCACAACATCTAGTTTGGAGTTCCTGATTCCTGAGCTGGTTCCTTCAGCCTCAGGTCTTTAATATGCCCAGGTAAAAGAGATAGCTCCAAAAGAGATATTCAGTGTCTGACAGACACAAGGTGGTAGACATCAGAATAACCTCTGAAAGCATCTTACCTCCAAAAGTGTCTTAAACTCTTTCATTGGTTTCATGTGTGGCTCACAGACACAAGGCCACCTCTTCTAGCATCAGTGTGTACATTTTTGCTGTTAAAAGAATGAAGCAGGATCTATTTGTTCTCTTCAGGTCCTGCAAAATGAGGAGATATTTGCTGCCCCCTTTCAATCATATTCTGGGAAGTGGAAAGCATTCCAGTCCCTATCATCTGTGGAGGTTCAAAATCTTCTATGAAGCTCTGCTAATGGCTTTGTCAGCAGTCTATTATGTGTTGGCCAGACAAGGGAAAGCATTCTTCGCCTATCATGCTGAAAACTAGCCTTTACACAGTAAATCTGGGATCAAATCTGGGTAGCAGGAAGGTCATCTGCTAGCCAAAGTAATAGGACCATCACCTGAAATGCGGAGGCCGGTTTCCAGTTCCTGTTCCAAGGGCTATTTATACCTTATTATCTTGTAAATTTTAAAGGATTGATTATGATTACGTGATGTCCTTCCTATGCTGCACAAATAGGTTGGAAAACCTGGAGTTAAGATATGGGACGGTTCATGTTGGAGAGGCAAAATCTGGAGCCAGCTTGCAGATCAAACACTGATTCTGTCTCCATCCGACTGCAATTATGTGATAGAGAGGCAGGAAATCTCTCACTCTTGGATTTTCAATCTAGCAGCATTTTCTGGAACAAAACCAAGTTGCATTTAGAAGCTGGAAGAGCTCACACGGATACACACTGCAGGAACAAGTTTCTTTCCAAAGTAAACGCTTATGGAATGAAACTTGGGGTTCCGGTCATGGGAACTTCTTATACAGTGAACTTTTATAGAGCGGGAGACATGGAGATGCTGGGACAACATCTCCAATGTCTTTGTGTCATGGATTTGCAGTCTAAAGGCGTCAGGTACACCACTTCCCGCTTACATTAAGGACTATTCTGTTTCTCCTTTGTTTATTGCATGAATGACAGAAAGACAGATACCTGTAAACCAGATTTATCAGAGCAACATTGAACTGTTGATCAAATCTTGCTTTCAATGAACTAATCTTGAAGACACCTGAAATTTTTAAGTTAAACTAAAAAATATACAACTGAAACAAATATTATGGACATTGCTTCATCCTGCTAAAGTTCAGTGAGTAGCAAACTCAAAGCCAGGCTTTAAAACATATTAGTTACTGAACCTTTGCTGATTTCAGGTTACAGGATATTGCCTGACGCCCATAGAAAGCTCCACACAATATGAGCAGTATGTGGATATTAGCTCCACCATGCTGTCTTATTCTACTGTGCAGAGACCTTTGGGAGACTGGGAAAGGGTCTCACAGCCACACTGGAGACACTGGAAAAATAAATTATTTCCTTTTGAGCTTGGAAAAGGGAACAGTTGGGTACCGTGGAGGAAAACTGAGGTGGAAGAAACCCTTTCACCCTATGCAGTGCTATGTTTGGAGAGCAAGGACGTGCCTAGGCTGTGCTGGAGCTTGAGGAACAGGACCTAAGCACACTCTGACAAAGGCACTTTCAACAGGAAAATCAATTGGTTTTGAATCAGGAAAGTAGGTTCAGGAGAACAGCAGTCATCATTCAGCAGCAAATTTAAAGGCAAGAACATCTGAACTTCTTTACTGATTTTATACAGAATAATTCTGTGCAGAGATGCTGGAGATTAAGTTTCTAGAACAGCTGCAGGCAATATCAGGATTGTAGTAGGATTACTTTATCTTTTTAGCACCTGAAGATGATTTTAATATCACATCTATTATGGGATTAATACTGGCTGTATGAAACAGAGTACCCAGGGAACTGTTAGATTACTATATAAAGAGCATAGTTTATCTTCAAATCCTAGTTCTCTCTGTTCTTAAAACCATAAAGTTTATTGTGTCCCCAGAACCTGTTTAACAGCACTTGTTAAAGTTTAGTCACAGATCAGAAGTATTTATTCCAGTAACACATTTTTCTTTAGAGAAGAAAGATGTGCTTGAAAGTGATCTTTAGAAAGGAAAGATGTGCTTGAAAGTGAGAGCTACTATATACCATTTTCAGTAATGCTTTCATGCTTTCCGTAACTGAATTCAATGTGAAAGCAGTAAAAAGGCACCTCACTAGAACTATGTCCCTTACTTTTACATCCATCTATGCATACAAACACATACACACATACAGATAAACAGATTTGTTTTTCTTTCACATCCATCTATGCATACAAACACACACACAAATACAAACAGCTTTATTTTTCTTTCACATTAGAAAGATGACGTCTCTACATTAAGGATGAATGTACTTTTTCAGGTGGAAAAGCCAAAAATCATTGGGGAAAAGAAGAAGGCTGGCAAGAAGCCATAGAGATTGTTTACTATGTCCCCCTTTGAGAGGTGTGACAAGCCTGTCCCTTTTGAAAGGGATTCCTCTCTCTGCTGGTGCTCTGGCTCCCCATAGACACAGCTTTATCCAGAAGGGTTAATGAATTCTTAGCTCAGGATTTTGTTCATGTTTTGTTTTATGACATGTCATCTCCAGTGACAGGAGCATAGCTTTGCCAGCCAAAGTTATCTATGGAAGCCAGGAAATGGGAAGGACTCCTTGTCCCCATGGCTCTCCCTGCTGAGGTATAATAATGTCAAACAAACATAGCTGCGGTGCTGTGGCTCCTGCAGGGTGGCTATTTAAACAGCTGCAGACTTCTGGGAAAGGCCATCCATACAGCTCATCTGCCACTTAGAATATTCAGAACTGGCTGCACAGTCAATATCAATTAAGAATGATCCTATTGGACTTGACCAGATAAATCACACACCAGAACAATTGTGGCTTTTTGCATGGCAGCCCTTTTCTCTCCCCATGGAGGATGTTAGACTATGGACAGGCCATCATACATACCCCACCTACCCCTAAACTTGCACACTGAAGATTAGACCAGAGTTGGAGAAAGGGATTGCATTGACACTTTACCTCTATACTGTCATCTCTGGGGGGTTTTGCAGACATTTAATCATTCTGTGTGATCACTCCTTGGTCAATACATGCTTAACACTTTACTGCATGTCATGGGTGCAAACTGCGCAGGGTGCCACAAGTCTCCCTACACACAGAGGTGTCAGGGAAAGGGTTTTGTATCTTGCTATGACTTGCATTAAGGAAAAGCTAAATTTCTGCTTTCCTCTCAGTTTATTTAAACAGGATTCATACAGTGGTGGTGATCTGTAATGTACTGGCTGGTTTATAAATCTAAATAACAACAATAAAAGTTTCACTTTCTAAGTTCAGTCTCCAAGATTTTATACTTTATCATCAACTTCCCTAAAGATAAAAGACATCCACTATAAAGAACAAGAGAAAGGTGAATTTTCAAGCAAAAACTGATCTTTTGAAAGGTGAATTTGATCTCTTAATTATTCAAGACAGAAGCTGAGACACAATAGGACATCTTTATTAATGTTCTTTCTATCAGGTAAACACAATCAACTGGCAAATGAAAATTGTTCTGCCATTAGCACTGCCTCATGCATGTGCTAGTTTGGCTAAAATTGACTACAACCACTTTTCATCTGAGAAGGTGTAGAACAACATTCTCTTTAATGACTAAAGAAGGAAGATATTTGAGCTTAATATTTGCTATGTGTCACAGTCAGTCCTCCTCCACAGAGTATAAGCACTCAGACATTGTGATGGTTAGGTCATTGTCTAGATATCCATTTAGAGAGATCAAGCAGTGCTTGATGCTTTCAGAAAGTCTGCCTGAGTCTGTGTCTATCAAGTGTCCTCTACTTTTTCCTACTATTTCAAAGAACTGGAGCAGTGGAGCCCATCCTGCTGGGCAAAGTAATAACAGCAAAGGATTACTTTTATCCATGATTATATGAGTTAATCAACTTGTGCAACACCAAGAGAGCCAGGATGCTGAGGTACATATCCTCCAGTTGGAAGATTTTTGAGAGAAGTGATTCACCCATACCAACGTTTTTTCAAGTCTAGGAAGACAAAAAGAAACAAAATTCAAGGAAACTTCAGAGAATAAGTTGTGATAGTGCTAAAGTAGCTAGCAGACCTCCTCCACATTTCAGTTAGTCCATGCTGCACCAAAACCTAATGCTGCTTACATAGTTTATCACACCAAGAGCTAAAAATTCCTTTCAGCAGACAACTTAGGGCTAATATCATCCCAAACCAACTCTTTGGGACTTGAGAAAAAGTAGCCTGAAGCAAAATGTCATTCTCCCTTTTCCCCTCTCTTCTATTTGACAATGCAAATCATTCAAACAAGTCTGCTCACCAGCAGCCCCAAAGAAACAGCATATCCCGAGGTTTTTCATCACTTTTGTTCTAGCCTAATACAGACAATGCAAGTCAGAACTTCTTGATAGAAAAAAAAAAAAGCAACATTTGAAATGTTTCCAGATCCCTTCCACTACTTTATGCTCTATGGGCTCATCACAAAAAAACTTGACATAGCTGTGTTTCAGTTAGTGAAATATATTCTAGAGATACCTGATAGCTGCTGCTTATTGCAGACATAAGAATCAGGATGAGCACAAAAGCTAACAATGCAGGTTCTTCTGCCTCCAGATCATGATTCAATGTTTGTGGTTACCTTCACATCACCATCTTTTACAAAGATAGCAAGCTATTTTGGGCCTTGATTATGAGACTCACGTAGTTTGGCATCTGCCTCAGCACGTTTGTATCATGCAGCTTTTTCCTGGTCACAAGAGCCAAAGGCAGCTAAGGCTGCTCAGATCCATTGACCAGCTGTGGCTGGTGCTTGTGGTGATGGAGTGAAAAAAAAATCCTATAGAGCTGTGCTTGCATCCTAGGGGAAAAATTCCTAAAAGAACCTGAAATTCAGGTTAGTGAGACCTGTTTCACCTATAGCATCATGTCCTGCCTTCTCTTCTGTTGGGTGACCCCTGTGGCAGTCGTATCCCCAGTCAAATGGTCAAACTCATGGTCAAACTTCCCTGGCCCAGGGAAAAGCAAAGCCTGAGTGGCCTTACTGGGTTGTATCAGTAAATGATAACTGGAGGAACATTCAAAGCCATATTTACTCCAAATATATAACCTAACCTACAAATTCTGTATAAATTGCCTTTTTCACCAATAGATGGTGCCAATAATTTATTCATTCATGTCTTCTGCTGGGCAAATGACTCTGAATAGATAATTTAGCTGCACAGACTGTGAGCAGACCATCTGCAGGGAAGAGTTTTGACCCAGTAAACTGCTAGGAAAGTGGATTTTGTTGGAGCAGCCATAGCATACAAGTGAAGAGTGGTGATGAGAAAGCATTTACGTTTCAGGGCCAGAGTCATATGGCTAAACTATATAATGCTTCCTTTGCAAAATCCAGACAAAGATTAAAATCTCTTCTTGGCAAAGCATACATCACTATGTGCATTAATCTACATGGGACTTCCAGAAATGCAAGTCATCCTTAACCTTTCCTTTTGCACTAAGTCACTAGTAGTTTGTCAGAGAAGGCAAGAAGAAAGGTCAAGAGGGAATCCATTCATTGAAAAGTATCAAAAATATCCCTTTACATTAGGAACCCAGAGCTGGCATTTCTGTTGGGGCTTACATTAATTTTAGCTGGACAGCAGAATGCTGAGGCTTTCTTCTTCGGGTTGGATATTAAATTCCCTGTTTAAAATGATCGTTATTGTTGCATTTTGGTTATTTGGGGTTTTCTTGCATTCTGAGGGGTTAAACTTCTTGACCCTTTCCCATCATAAATTTGTCATCTTGGATCAATGTTATAATGGAACGAAATGTCACTAATTATATAAAAGGTAAAATAACCTTTGAAATATGTTTAAAAATATATCAAATTTCAAGCCAAGGTATTCAACATTTGATGGAAGAATGAAGCACTGGATGATGCCAACAGAAATTTAAGAGTGCCAGAAAGCAGAAATCTAGAAGCCAAATCCTTAACTTCAAAATTAAGTCTTGTTGGCTTTGGAAAGTCTTTATCCTTAGAGGCTACTAAGTATGAGTTGAATGAGGTATGCTTAGGTATTTGTGGAAGTGATACCATTCCTTGGAAGGAAGAAGCAGACAAAAGTTCAGCAGTCCCTTCGGAATTGCTTATATGTGTCACCCAAAGAAAGGTACAGTGAGTTTTGCTGTCCCAGACTGGGTAAGGAGGAAACCCTCTCCTCTGCAAACCTCACAGTCTGATTTCTTTCCTGCCCTCTCTTATGTCTTTACAACTGCTAATTGAAATCAGTGTCCTAGCTCTTGTGCTGAGTGTTGAGCAGCAGGGAGGCTGTGGTCCTATGTCTTGGCCAAATCATATTTAATGGCCCAATGTCTTGACTGTCAAACATGAAAAAACATAGCAGTTTCTTTTAATGTCAACTTACTACTAAAATAGGTTTTCCTATTCTCTGTGTTTGAGTCACAGTGGACCAGGCAGCTTTTGCAAGCTATATTTATGTCAAACTCACAACAGATGTAAGTTTTGAAATGAAATTGTACATTCACAGAGGGAAAGTGGCAGTAGTGAAATAGGTCAGGAACTCACAGCTACCAGTGTAAGAGTGCTTATACCATTTAGGCAGTGCGCCTAACAGGCAATTCAAAACGAGGATGGGATATGGTTGGAATTACTAAGACCTTGCAATGATGATTAACTCAGTACATCCATTGGTTTCTGCCAGTAATTAATAGAAAGCTGTAGATGCCTGGTCCATATCTAAAGTATTTATTACCAGTTTCTAAACATACCAAAGAGGAGGAAAAAGATCTTCAGGGGATGGGGTCACATCTCAGGATCTATCATTCTCTGGTTTCTCCAAAGGAAACCATTCCTGGGATCAGTATTCGAATTGCAAAACGTGTCAGAAGAGAACAGGGTGAATACTCTGGTGCTAGTGGCAGGCAGCCTCCGTTTCCCCAGTTTATGGTCAGTAACAAAAATCAGATGTCACTTGAAAAAGTGCAAACCTTACAGCGTGAGTTTAAAAGAAAGTCAGTCACAAAAGCTTGTTCATCTGCCTATTTGAAGCCATGACAAAGAGTGCTGCAAGCTCTAAACCGGGAGAGCATGAACCACAAAGCATATCAACTGTGAGACAGACTGACTGTAGAAAAGTGTCCTTCTGTGTGACTACTGATGTAGTCACTGATGTGACATTATGTAGTCACTGTGTGACTACTGATATGAGAAAGCTCAAGCACACCTGGCAAGCTCTTCCTATGCTCCTCAGTGAACTTACTGCTAAAGGCAACTTTGCATTTAATATGCAAGGAAAAGAATTACATCTCTTCATGTGTCTCAAATGAGGGCTTATGTTGCTGTTGCAGTATTAATAGAAACAATAATATTCATGGGTTAGACTCGGGAATATTAGAACTCATCCCCTCACTACCCAGAGCAGTGATCTTATTGCATAGCAAAAGCAATTCTAGGCTCTGCTAATTTAACAGACTGTGTTGGATCATGTTCAGTCTTGTTCCAGTAACTCCCCCAGCTTTCTATGGGTGTGAGGGTTAAATGGGATATGAATGCAATTAAGCTAATAGGGTGCATTAAAAAACACTTCATATTGTGGGCTACACAATTTTCAGCAGGAAATACATACTTAGTCTTCTGTTAGTATCTTGATTTCTTTCTTTCCTTTCAAGTTATTTTACAGAATATTGACATCTAACTCAGTGATCTATACTACAGTTCTCCATCTGAACTTCTGCTTTTTTCTTTTGTTCAAAAAAACCTGCCACAAGAGCAGTTATTCAAACAAGACAGGATGATGTTTCCACCAGGAGCTGGTAGCCTCGAGGTGATGGATTGGATC
>JBCJKH010052084.1:0-38886 GCA_039877255.1 Loriculus beryllinus
GAGTTACAGGTGGCTCAGGAAGAAGCACAGCAGGATGAAAACCCACATTAAATACATCAGTTATTACCTTTCCTCCCAGGAGACCACCAGTTGCTCCAAACCCATTTGCTTCATGCCCCAAACCATTTGCTTTGCCAGAGCTCATGGCTAAACTAAGCACTGCTCCTCTGTTGCTCCTGATGTTCCTCATGGTCTTGTACAGAGTTCCTTTACAAAAAGCTGTAACAAGTGGTTTCCCTCAAAATATTAGACAGATCCTGTTTTTATTGATCACAAAGCAGCACTAGCTCAAAATGGCATTCCCATGACACTACATATGCAAGGATGTCATAGAACTCTTTTATGTTTATCAACTTCCATCTTCAAACTAGTTAGATTTTTGCTTCATTAATCACATTAAAAGGCTGTTCCTGAACCTCATGCCTCTGATGGTTACAATTACACTTCTGATTTCCATCTTAATCTATTCATAGCCTCTTGATTCACGTTGCCACATAGTAATACTAGAAATATAATGATATTTAACAATCTGTCTAGTCTGAGGACAGAGAAACATGCCAGAAGTCCCTACTTTTATTGTTAATGAAGCATAGGACGGTGTATCTTATTAATAGGAATATGCATTTCAAGAGCAGATGAGCAACCAGTATAGACGTTAATTTACTGAAATCAGAACACTTCTCAGTCAGTAAGGTCAGGTACAATCTGTAGTCCAATGGAAACAGAAAATGCTGCAGTTAAACCCTCCTCTTGCAAAGGGTCTGGCTTTCCTGTGCAGGCTCAGCTCCCTCTGCTAGATCTCTTCCAAACCCAGTGCTCAGGCTCTGGACTGTGTCCTGGCTGAGCCAACCCCCCTGTCTTCTCTTTAGAGCACTCACATCTCCAAGGCAATAAATTTTGATCCTATCACTATTCTCCATAGCATAAGTAGAAATCAGAAAACCACTGACTTCCTCCAGAGGTATCTGGACTTTTATCTGCTGAGTGGTTTGCCCTTGAGAGACTAGAAGTTGCCATAGGTGAGGCTTCTTTGTTCATAAGCTTGTAAGACTAGATCAGCTCTTATGCTCTGGATTATACAGAAGTAAAATCCATCTTCCTTGAAGAATAAAGTTAGAGCCAAATTCCAGATGCACAGAAACTCTTTCTGTTGTCTTCAGGGGATACTGTCCATCCCAGCAGCTTGAAAGCTCTGGACAACTCCTTAAACCAGGATTGGATCTGGCACAGCTTATGGTGCTGGAGCAAGCTAAAAGCTGGTGTTGCCCAGCAAGAGCTGGTGATGGCCAGACACCAGTTCATCTGGATGTAGAATAAAACATCGCTGCATCCATGTTCCCTTTGTTGTGATGATGTACCAGCAAAGACTTCCTCTGTGCATGATTTCTGAGGCGTGTGATCTTCACAGAGAAATGCTGGCCCTTTGCCCTGCTGGCAGTAACCATCTCTGCTGCTTGGCCACATCTCCTTGCAGAGCTGAGTGAGGTGGCTCAGCTGCAGCTTGGGACATGCATATGTTCGTGGGCCATTTCAGAGGCCTGGGGAGCACAGAAAGGCTGAAGGTAGCTCCTGTGCTGCATGGCCATACTGCAGGTTGCACAGGCTTAGGAAACCCATTTTGTTCCCAAGGACTGCCTTAGCACCATCACTGGTGCTTAAAACCTTCCCTGCTTTGCACCCTGCCTGGCCAGCTGGCTTCCCACCTACCCACTGTTCTGTCATGGTCGTGGGCTCTCCACCTCCCTTTTGGATTGTCATCCTTGCACAGGAGGAAGCAGAGAATGGCTGCCAGGGCCAAGAGTGCAGCCAGCACCCAGGCAGGCACTGGGAAGTGTTTGAGGCCAGGCTGGACAGGGCTTGAAGCAACCTGATCTAGTGGAATGTGTCCTTGCCTATGGCAGAAGGTTGGAACTGGATGAGCTTTAAAGTCTCTTCCAAACCCAAACCATTCTGTGATTCTATGACTGCCACCCACCTCCCTACAGGCCCCTGGGTGGGAGCACTGCTTCCCAGGGTGTCACACACAGCCAAGAGCTTATCTCCATTGCTGGCAATACCATCGTCACCTGCCCCGCAGGCATGAGTCTTAAAGCTGGCACTCTACTGCTGGAGAGGCTGGAGCATCTCTCACACACTGCATTTTTCCCCTTAGCATGTGAACACATCTATAATGTGGCAGATGCTTCTTTTTCATTTGGTAACAAGAGACATCAAAAGATATATACTGATTTATTGCCTACAGAGCTGCACACTGTAATATGTCTGTAAAATCTCACTGAATTTGCAAAGTCAATAGCTCCATCCCTTTGCATTGAGCAAATGGAGAAGGCTGTGAATTAATAACTTCCCTGACCTCCAGCCTCTGCGAGGCCAAACAGCCGATGGAGGAGTTAATCCAATAATCCATTTTGGCATCTGGAAGGTAGCATGCTCCCTGCCAGAGCCTGGACCTACAAACAAAGTGAAGAGAAGGAAAAGCAAACACATCTTAGGGCTGGGGAGGGGAAACAGAGAGGAGAAGGAAGGATCTCATCCTGACAAAGACAGTGGCAGGTGCATTTGCAGACTGCGGCTGCACTGTGCCTTCATGTTGCAGAAGAGGTTTCGGGCTTTATTTGTTCCACCAGGTTGAGCTGGGCTTTGTGAGCACTCACTGCTGGCTTTTTTTGCATTGCTCAGTGCTCAGGGGAATCTAAAGCTTCTTGCAGTGACCTCAGCCTGAATTGTTTCTCGCCTCCGCAGAGAAGTCCCTGACCTTTTCCTGCCAGCTCAGCCAAGGGCACTGTGAAGCTCCTGCCTGTCCTGGGACCTCCAAGTGCTTCAGCAGCCATAACTGCTGTTGATCTGGGAATTCTGCTTTCATATACTATTCCCAGTCACTTTATTACTTCACCAGACTTTAACTAATCAGCTTGAAATTTCCTCTGTAACGTTTAAATTAAAAAGAAGAAGGGAAAAAAAAGAAAAGGAATAAAACTGGCTAAAATCTTCCAGCTGCTCAAAAAAGAGGTATGAAAAACCACATTATATTCCTCATCTTAAAAGCAAGGCAATGGTTTGCTTTGCTGTGAGCATCAGTAGCCCTGCTTTCAAATCCCAGCGTGAGGCTCAGAGCAGGTCAGGGATTTGCTGTTCTCCCCCTGTGGAATTTGCCTGTGGTGGGACAGAGCTGCTCCAGGCAGCTCTGCAACAGCTTTGCACGGGGCTGGAGCACTCCCCACAGGCACCAGTCGATTTTGCACTTTCAAGCTGCACCCTTGAGACAAGCCATTGTTGGGACATGAACAGACACCACTCCCACTGCATACTGGAGCATTTGGAGGGGGGAAAACCACCTTTTGGGGTGACTTCCAGCGGAGAACTGCTATCACCTCTTCATAAAGCCATGTGCTGAGCAAGCACAAACGTGAGCTGGTAAATTCAATATCATAGAGTTTATTAAAAACACAGTCAGGATATGGAGTTGGACAGAAGCTATTGACAGTGTGCGTGGACTTATGGTAGCAGACAGAGCCCAGGTACTTTAAGAAAGAGCCACTCCATGTGCTGAGCATCAACTTGTATTATTTTCCTTTTGGATTACAGGACTCTTTAATTAAAGGGCCTGACTTTATAATCCAATCAATCTTGATAAATAACTCTCTTTTGCAGATAAAGTTGTAGGCTTATCACTGCCCAACAGCCATATTTTAAAGCCCATCCATAAAATTACACGGCAAATCAGCTTACGTAGCATCTGGTAGCCACAGCTGTGTGCAGGCAGAGCTCTGCTCTTGTGCTGACAGCGGCATTTCAGTGACACTGTGCCATCCTGGGCATCAGTCCTACTCAGCTCTTCTCCTGTTAACCCCGTAACTAACTTACTGCTTCTTCAGCAGCATTATACTCTCTACTACTCATCCCATTCATCCCACGAAATCTCTAGCTCGGAGTTATTGTAATTATAGGGGGGAGGTTACAGTGCTGGAGGATGAAATGTAATGCAATTCATTAGTAGACTGTTTTACTCATTCTTCACCTTTCCCTGCCAAGTAGCTTGGTTCTAAGAAGGATATCAGACAACCATTTCATTGTGATTTAATTGAACAGTTACTTGTGCCACACAGACATCAAGGAATGGTTAAGAGAATGCTTTTCAGGGATCAGTGGAAAACGCTGCATGCTGGATTAGCATCCTTATCTGTAAGGGATGAATTGTGCCAGTCCTACCTCTAATGCCTGGTTGTTTGCATTAGCCTTGCTGCACTCAGCCACCATCCAGTGTATGGAAAAGCTTAGAGCCCACTGTAAAGGCAGCACAGGGGGATGCAACACTCTTTCCTTGGGCTGATTGGGGTTGATGGGTGCAGAGGAGAGCTCAGGGTGACAGCCACAGTGCTGAGAGGGGCTCTCAAACAGTTTACCCAACATAATACAAAGAGCTTACAACTGATCGCAGACCTTGTTTCCACTTTGGTATATAAGCAAGCCTTGCAAAACTGCATTTTCTCAGACAGCTTTGTAGTGAATTTGACAGAGATGAAAGCAAAGGCAAGTCTTGGTAGGCAGCAAGTCTCAAACGCGGCAGGGCAGAGTATGAAGCTCCAGAGGGTATCCACAGAGCTGAGACCAAAAGCTTGTGCAGACCTATCTAAGCTAAACTTGTCCCCAGCTAGCAGCACTGTCTTATTTCCTGGAATATATTACCTAGGCAGAGCTGACAAAAATAAACAGAGGAAAAAAGACCATTCTGTAATACAATCAAACCTCAATTGCCCATTTGGTTTTGTCCTTTAAAAGAGCTAATAACGTTGTAATTAGTGGAGATATCTCCAGGGCTCCATAAGTGAAGGCGAGAAAGAGATTTTCTCACCATGAACTAGAAGCATATTTTTCAGAAGAGGGAGGTGTTACCCAAATGAAAGGAATCCATATAGATTTCTACCTGATGTCCAAACCAGTGACACCTTGTTCCTTTGGGTATTGGCTTTTAATGGCTCAGAGATTTTGGTGTGATTGTGGTAGAAAAGCATCCCTGGAATTTGCTTCTTGGCAAGGAAGGATTCAGATTCACTGGAGTGTATTGAGGGTCAAAAATACACGGAGGAAAGTTCTCCATTATGGCTATTCTTGCTTACCTGGTACCTAGCTTTGCTCCATGACACACTGACGTGGCAAGCACTGCTTTTATGTCTCGAACTGGTTAAGCGAAGAGCCAACAAAGTGGAGAACATTCAATTAAAGCACATTTTGTCTTAAAATAATATTCTGAGCTTCCTTGTCTCCCTACTCCTGTCATCAAATTTGCATTCAAATTCAGCTGGTTTAATAAGCAGCTGTTGTCACCCAAAAGGCACACACAGTTTGGGGCCACAAACAGCAAAATTGCTTTCATCTTTCACAAAATGCCCAAAGCAGGCTCTGATTATTCTGTTCATTTTCAGATACCTGTTCAAGGCCAGGTTGGATGGGGCTTGGGGCAGCCTGCTCCAGTGGAAGGTGTCCCTGCCCATGGCAGGGATTGGAACTGACTGAGCTTTAAGATCCCTTCCAACCCAAACCAGTCTGGGATTCTGTGATTTACTGAGCTTTATTTTATTTGTCACATCTCTAGCTACGGTCCAGAAGATACAGAAACACCCTGAAAACTGGTCCTAAAGTATTGTTTGGAGTCTGACTTGGTGCTTCTTTTGGCTTTTCCAGACTGAAGGACTCCAAAGGGGATAGACAACACGCTGTAGATGTAAGGGCAGTGATCTGACATTCAAAGGTAAGTGCCCAAAACCCAGCGTCTCTGAATCTTAAAAGCATTTCACAAAATCACCGTCTAAAATTGAGGAGGGCTTGAATAATCCACCACCGCCAGATGTATCTGTAATGCCCTTCTGGAGCTTACTTTGCCTGGTGTGGGTGTCCTTGCGGGCAGTGATGCATCAGCTCCTTGGAGGCATTGGGCTCACACTGCTGGGTGCTGGTGTCCATAGCACCCATGTCCACACTACAGAGTCCAAGAGGATGCTCTTATCTTTCAAGGAGAAAAGTGGGAATGCAGAGGGCCAGCTCCCCAGGCTCTGCCTGAGCCCTCCTCCACTTCATAGCCTTGCAGTGCCAGGAAGACCCCAGGGTGCATGGGAAGCAAAAATTTGTAGTCCTCCATTATCTTGCACATTATTTAGGGCCTGATCTATTCTTCTTTTATACTTTGCAAAGTACGTCTGGTTTCTTCAGGATCCAGGAGCTACAGAAGTAAATTATCATTTTATTGAAGTGATTGGCTTCATCCTAAAGCTGGTTCTTAAAGAACAGACTTTAAAGGTTAGACTGTGTGCCAGGGTAATATGTACATCACATTCCCGGGTGCCTTTTGTGTTTAAAAATCGACAGTTTCCATCTGTGAAAAGAGGAATTTAGACATGCTGATACTCTGACATTTAAATGTGAGCAGTGGAAGATAAACACAGTCTGACATAAAGTAAATGGGGTGATACTAGGAAAAGTTAAATTTCAGATATTCATGCTCCTGCCTTTACCTGCTGGGGTCCTGTGCACCAGAAGGAGCATTTACCACACATTAACACTGTCATGCCTCTGCGTTTGTTATAGCAGGTCAGCACAACAAGCCCATGAATGGGATCTCTTCAAAGCTAAGTGCCAGTGTTGGCTGTGAACTTGTTCAAAACCTTTTCTGGCTGGTGCTGAGTCTCACACCCCTACTTTGCAGCTGGCAAAGCTGGGCTCAGAAGGGATTTAGGGTGCAGGTCTCTGCCACAATGTCAGATGCAAATTATTTTACAGTAGTTCTGGATGTGTGAAGAGTGAGAAAAGCAACTTTTAGCATGAAGCCTCCCTGCTGCAGCCTGTACCTGTACCTGCAACCCAAGCAGGTCTCTGTCTAGACAGCCACCCGCTGTGCCATTCCGCAGCCACATGAAAGCACAGGTCTGAGTGGTGGTGAATAAATACCTTAGTGGGATGGCTGTGATGGGCTGTGGGAACAAGTAAGGTCTGTAGGGACATGTAGTATATTTCTCCTTAAAAAGAGGAGATTCCTTCACTAGCTATAGCAATGTCTGTAGTAAATAGTATTATTACAAGTGAAATGAAAGCACAAAAAGATGTCAAATGTGCTGAAAATGGTGAGCTGGTGAAAGCAAACAGTGGTAAGGGGATAACTAGATATAACATCACTTTGGAGCAGTCCCAGTCTGGTCTGATTTTGGTGTTGACACCGTCTTGTACCCAGGTGACCTTGAACTAACCCAGGAAAATTTGCATTTATGAATAGTTTTTAAATCTCTGGCCCCTTCAATAATGTGATCCAACCCAACTGTGTGTGATGGAACAGCTCTTTGGGTTCATGTCTGCCTCTTTCTCTCTTGGAAGCCCCAGGGGTGTGTAGGCAGGTTAAATAATGCAAGAGCAGCTGTAATTATGCTGAGCAGTTTCTCTGGAAACATTTGAAATATATTAGCACATCATTCTTTTTTTTGTTCTTTTTTCCCCCCTTTTTTTCCCTGGCCTCTGTTGTAAGGGGTCTAGAACAAATCTAATGGCTTAATGAGATCTATGACAACATATGACATGAAAGAGATTTTTAGTGACTTCCATTACCCAAACTCAATTAGAGGAGAGTAATCAGCAAGTCCCCCTGTTGTGAGAAGTGCAGAGTGAAACCTTGGTGAAATGGGAGAGGTGCAAAAAGAGAGACTCATTGCAAAGCAAGCACAGAGATACTCACTGTACCCCCCCAAAGCACCCAATGAATGCTGAAACTTGTAGATTACAACATTAGCTACCTCTCTCTGCTGTTTCTTTGCTCTAAGATGGGTAATTAAACATAAATGGTCTCTTAATCTATGCTTTAAAACCCCATTAATTTAATGTTAGATAAAGTCCTTTGTTACCTTGTTTCTTGGGAGGGGGAGGAAAGGAAATCTCTGAAATCTAGGACTGCTGTGACTGATTTACACACATAGCACTGGTCCCAGGCTTAATGCTTGGAAGGGAGGCAGGCTGTCAGGTTGTTCATGCTCGTCCATTTCTGATTTTGCCAGTGTTATCTACTGCAAACTGCTGAAGCCAAAATACATGATTATTTATCCAGCTGAAGCCCAGAGCATGCATGTTGGAGCAGGTGAGGGCACAGAAAATCCCTACAGATCTGCAGAAAGTGGTGTCACAAGCGTTTCTATGGCAGGTCTGGGAACAAACAGCTCAAGAGAGTGAGCTTTAACCCACCTCTGCCCCTCTTCCTCCTCTACTCTCGTGTCTCTAGTGCCTATTTGTGTAACATGCACTGAATAGTAACAGGAAGGCAAGCCATGTGTCTAAAGCTCGGGTGATCTCTTAAGACAACCATTTCCAGCAATTCTGAGGCTCCATTGGCTGGCCAGTTTTGCCCACCACTTCTCCAGTGTCTCGTCTCAAAAGGCTTCTCACATCAAATCCCTTGTAAGGGGCTCTCAGGAGCTGGTTTTCATCCTCCTTCCTCTCCTCTCCCCCTGGGCTGTGCCCAGCCTGCAGGATGATGCTCTCCTGGCCTGTATCACTTTTAACTCCTCTCTGTTAGGCAAGGCAGGGATATAGGCTCTGTGTCCCACTCTTTCCAGTCCATCCCCACTGGTGTGGGTGAGCTGCCTGCCAGCTCCTGTGCTTCAGTTTCATCTCTGCTCTCACAGATGTACAGCAGCCTCTTGGACAGTGCACGTCTCACCACTGCTTGCTTTGGCTGTGTGGTGGCTGGAGCTGTGCCTGCTCAGCTGCACGCTGGCCTCACATCCGCAGCTCTGGTGTAGCAGGCAGCCTGCCTGGCCTGGCCTGTTTTAGCTATTGTTAACTTGTGTCCTCTCCATCTTTCCTCTGCTGGATTTTAGCAGACAGCCCCCTCTGGAGAAGCAGCCAGCACTTGGCTTTTGTGCCTATCAATCCTTCTAGCAGGTTTCTCTCCTGTCTTGTGCTGTGATCCCACAATACAAGAAGGATTCCCATTTGTTCCCTGTCTTTACATCTGACTCAGATGTCTCAGTTCCTTGTGAGCACCTGGGGAAGGCATCAAACCCACACCTCCTCCAGACCCATTTCAATGCTGTTGTCTGCTATGGAACACAATTCCGAAAACAGGGCTGCTCCTAGGGTTCTGGGAATGCCAGTATCAGGACGTATGACAGGGAAAGGACTGAGGGTCATTAGAGGGCTTGGTCAGTGCATGTGGGCACATGACAGCCAGAGACCCTATTTGCATGGCAGGCAAGAGCCCACATTACTGGGTAGTAGGATCTGTGCTTTCCAACAGCAGTCTTCCTAGGCAGCCCCTTGTCTTGCATCCTCTGCTTCACCAGGCACTGAGAGAGCTGTGCAAGAGCAAGAGAGAGGCACCATGACAGGGAATGGTACTGGGGAACATCCCCTCCTCTGCCTGTGAAACTGGAGAGCTGAGTTTCAGTAGGATGGTTTCATTCATGAGACACTGAACTGTTTTCTGTCTGATTATAGCTGGACACTGATGCTTGGCCAGACAGAGCTGTCTCCAATTTGTCTCTGGCACACCTCTCTCATAAATCTACTTCTCTTGGCAAATGAAGAGCAATACACTACTGCTACCAGAGGTAACCGGGTAAAGTAATTTGCAGGGACATACAAGTAAATGAATTCACCCAAACAGTGATGGTTATACACACTGGCCCACACTCACGCATACTAGAGTTTTACTCATGTTCAAAGATAATGTCCAGTTGTAAAACACTTTCATGTCTGTGGCATAAATTCTCCTAGTGGGAACATGGCAGTCACAGTCAGACAGCTTTGCTGGCTTCTGCAGGATTGGCTCTAGCACTTTCCCAACTGGGAGTGAATAGAGATCAATTTACACGTGTCACAGCTTGGATGGTTGTACTGTTCCTACAGTAGGTAGTAGGCTGCAGATGGTAGGAAGGCTCTAAAGAGGGATCTGGACAGGATGGATCAAAGGGCTGAGGCCGGTTGAATGGGGTTCAGCCTGGTTCAGTGCTGGGTCCTGCACATGGGTCACAGCAATCCCATGCAATGCTCCAGGCTTGGGGATGAATGCCTGGAAAGCTGCTCATGGAAAAGGGTCTGGAGGTGTTAGTTAACAGCAGCTGGATACCAGCCAGAACTGTGCCCAGGGGCCAAGAAGGCCAAGAGCGTCCTGGCTTGTGTCAGCAATAGTATGGGCAGCAGGACCAGAGCAGTGACCATCCACTGTACTGGACAGGTGGTCCACACCTCGAATCCTGTGTTCAGTTCTGGTCTCCTCTCTACAAGAGAGACATCGGGGTGCTGGAGCAGGGCCAGAAAAGGGCAGTGGAGCTGGTGCAGGGCCTGAAGCACAAGTGTGATGGGGAATGGCTGAGGGACCTGGGGGGTTCAGTCTGAAGAAGAGAAGGCTCAGGGGGGACCTGATGGCTCCCTACAACTGTCTGGCAGGAGGTTGTAGCAAAGTGGGAGTCAATTTTTTTTCCCAAGTAACGAGTGATAGGACAGTAAGAAACAGCCTCAGCTTGCATCAGTGGAGGTTTAGACTGGATTTTATGATTTTATGCCCTTGCATTATTGCAGGGGGGCAATAACGCAACATCATGTTGCTCACCACCACTTCCGAGGAGCAGAGTGTAATCCCTGCTACAAATCACTGCTTACCACTGGGGTAGGAGGAGAAGGAACCATCTGCTGCTGGGAAATAAATGGCTATTATTTTCTGATCCATTTACATCTGGAGATTCCTTAAACAGTGTAGATTTAATTCTGCCCAAATGAGGAAAGCACACACAGGTTACAGGAGAGACAGATAACTGTTCATTAAAAATTCCAGGCAAGACTTTTGCTTTTATTACCCTCATTGTATTTTAAAGACATAACCAAGAGCATATGCAAATTAGCACCTTTGATTATTAGCTGGGAAAACCCTACTGCATATATAAGTGTACCAATGTGATTTAGCAGCAAGCACACTAAGGATATTATACATGATCACTGGCATCCACTTAAAGACTTTGAGATCACTGAACTAGTTTCCTGGGGCTGACTGTAACTGGAGTTCAGCTGAGTTGGGCTGCCAAAGTGATCTCAGGGCTCATCGTTGTTGAAAGAGGCAATTCTGGAGCTCCCTTTGCCTCCATTCTGTCCCCCCTGGGCTGCCTACACGCTCCTGCTCTGCTACAGATAAACCCCTCAGTGGAAAAGCCAATGAAGTTTCCTGCTGGATTAGTGAGCTGAGCAAGCTCAGTGAAGGGTCTCAGGAGCACCAGGGCAGGCGTAGGAAGAAGGTGCCAGAGCTTCCCTTGACAGCAATGAGGTAATAAATCAGCTCAGTCATGATATCAGATGAAGTCTCACTTCTGGGTTTAATCACCTCTGCAAACATGTAGCTCTTCTGGGCCTATACCCTGCCCCTTGCAACCCACAGGGCACGTGGACTTGTAGAAAAGTGCAAACTGAATTCATAAAGACGTGCGCTCGAGTTTTAGCTGTGTGGAAGTGCATTACAAAGCATCCTACATTCCATAAAAAGTGACTTCAATTTGATCCCATAATGTACCTTCGACAAGATAATTTAGTCATCATAGCAAACATGACATCCATCCCAGCACTCACCCAGCATCCCGCCTTCATCTGATGCAGTAGTCTTCTTTCAGGATGTCTAATTCAATAAGTAACAACACCTAAGAGTGAATGCTATGGAATAAGATGGTGTAGTCAGCACTGCTGACAGATACAGTGAGACAAAGGGGAATCTTTTGATGGAAAAGCTGAGTATCAGCTGTGCAAGGCAGGTTTTTCAGTAAAGAATAATCATTACTCAAGAATTTCTCTGTAGAACAAATAATACCAGAACAGTCTATTTCCATTATATTCAGTAATAGTCTCACTGGCTTTTGGGCTTTTGGAGACTGTGCTAGTGGAATTATGTTAATTAATGCACAAAGAACAATGTACAGAACAAACAGGCAAGCTATTGAATAAGGATCATATCTTTAAAGCACCGTGATGGAAAGGGCTGCACCACATTGTGGCTGAGGTGCCAAAGGTTAAAAGCTGCAATTGCTTGTCTTGAGTGCAGGACGCTGCTTTGGGCCAGACAGGAGATGATTTGGGTACTTAGGTCTTTTGCTAGTGTGTGAGGTGGGGTTTGGATCGTATAAATAAGAATGTATTCCAATGTCATCCAGCATTCATCTATCTACAGGAAATACTGGGATAAAACTGAGGAAATTAATCTCTCCCTGCAAGATATCGTTCTAATGCAGTGAATTTCATTAGTTTTCCTGGGATTAAACAGCTTCCAAAACTGTCTCCCTGCAGATCTAGCATGGGCCATACAAGTTGACTGCAAGACAGGCTGCTTCCACAGAGAGCCTAAGGCAGGGATAGCCCCTATGTAGCAGAATATTTGCAGGTAAAATAGCTCATGAATGTCCTTCAGCTCAGCTCAGAGTGAGCACTGCTCTTGAAGGCACTGCTAATGAAGGCACTGCTCCCAAAGCTGGTGGCTTAGCAGCACACCCGGCATCTGCTTGCTAGCACTGATTGCTGCACAACCACATCTATATTGAGAGGCGACAGGAAATTTATCTCCCAGCACCTCATCAAATCAAGTGTAATTCCTGACCATTTGCCAAATGGGAGTGATAACTGTGCTAAGTGCCTTGGAGGAGAGTCTTCTCTGAGTCACATGTGTGGATCATGAGCTCCTGTCGGTCGCAGTTCTCTATGACTTGATGAAGCCCTTGCATAAGGAGCTCTGCTGACCTGCTGGGAAAGGTCAGAGCCATCTCTGTTACACTGTGGATGTTTTCTACACATGGCACATTAAATTCTTGGATATTAAGTAGCTGTATTGTGCCTTCAGGTTGTCAAACACAGGCCACTTGGTTCCTGTTAGCTAATTTCCTCTGTATTTTGTGCTACAGAAGAATTTGGTACTTTTCAGGTACTCAAAACCATCTCTCTCCTATTGTACAGGGCATTTCCCAGAGGTCTTAAGGTGGGGAAAGCACAATATTAACCTCTTTCAAATACACCTAAAGCCAATCTGTAAGTTCTCTGCTCTTCATCCTTTATCCCTGAAAGGGCCTGAAGACAGTCAGTCCATCCCAGCTTTTTCTGCGTAGGTCTTTGCAAGGCTACTCTGGATAACAGAGGAGGGAAAAAGCTTCATCTACCAAGACATCTGTGCTTTAGCTGCAGTGAAACACCTACTTTAAGAGTGCTCATCTGGCCATGTAGTTTGCCCACTGCTTGGTGATTAATCACAGCACTTGAAGCCAAAGTGATCACTTACAGTGTAGTGTAATATGACTGGCTCTTTGCAAAGGCAGCATGCAGTGGCTGGGGATTTTCCCAAAGAGGTGAATCCTTTCCAAGTGAATGCTATGTGTCTGCAGGGGGGCATGTAAAATACTCAGAAATACATACATTTACTAGTTAATGCATTGCCTTGAGCTCAGCTATCAGTACCCTTGAGCTCTTGCTAAATAGCACTGAATTTGTACTTGACATTCTCTAGCTATTCCCTTCAGCCACTAAAGGGATATAAAGACAGTATTGCAAGGTAATCCCAACTAGTTGGTTAATGCATAGCTGGCAAGCTCTCAAAGCTAGACAAGATGTAATGAACAGGTGGAAAACACTGGCAGACTATTGTATATTTTCTACTTCTGTAGGAGTACAAAGGCAGCATTATACTTACGAGGTCTGATACAATTCCTTTCCATGTGCCTAGGAATCCTTTCCATGGTTGCAAAAGGAGCCCCAGTGGAGCCTCTGTAGCAAACCCCAAGGATTAAACACAAGCCATCATCTTGGGCTTTATGGGCTGGGGTCCTATTAAGAATGTCATATTCTAGCTTCAGTCTTGCCAGGAAATCCAGGTGATACTTGTTTGCACCTTGGCTTTTGGCTTTTGGCTTTTGGCTGGGAAGAGCAAATCCAGTCCTTTGAAAACAGTTGGCGTTTTTATCTGTCTCCTCTACAAGCAGATCTAGTGTTTGGCAAAAATATGTAACGAAATACTGATTCCAAATGTCGGGTAAAGTAAGCTTTTCCTTGTGGATGTGCATGGAGACTTTCAATATGTGAGGGAATGGAGGAGATGTGCCTTTAAGAGGCAAGTGTATTTTGAACGGTGTTTTGTTTCTGGTTCTGCTAATTCACTGTCCCTTTGGAACGTGTTTTCTATGTTTCCTTCTTTATCTTGTCTATCTAGAGTGTAAAATCTTCAGGGAAAGGACTGCTTTACTTGGTATGTGCTCAATACCCAGCACTCACCTGAACCTTGCTGTGATTACTGTGGATGAAACAAGCTGCGGCTGCCCCATCCCTGGCAGTGTTCAGGGTCAGGTTGAATGGGGCTTGGAGCAACCTGGTCTAGTGGAAGGTGGCAGGGAGCTGGAGGAGCTTTAGGATCCCTTCCAACCCAAACCAGCCTGTGATTCCATGATTCCATTGTTCTGTTGGTGTCTGCAACAAACTGGAGGAGTTGTACAGCAGTGAGCATAAGGGTCCTGCTTCTTGATAGCTATCCAGAAGCCAATTTGTGCAAGTAGTAAAACTATTTTAAATCTGGATTTTAGGAGGTCTAGATTTTACAATGCTTTGCTATATAGCCATAGTAATGGAACAACAAACACTAGTAAAATATTTCAGAGCCTTCATTTGCATAAAATTAGATGCTTCCTCCTCCATCCCTGTTGAAACTTCAGCAAAGAAATGTCTGTGCCCTGGGAAGCTTAGCTGTGAATGCTTTGAGCTATTCCAGCCCTTGTGTTATAGCTCGGTGTCTACAGTCACAAGTGATTAGTATGTATATGCATTATCAGACTGCAAAAACACTTCCTAGCTTGGGATGTATTTCTGCTTCATTTGCGCTGGCTTCCAACCTCATACTCCTTCTGTAAATATTATATATACTGATCTAAGTTATTTACAGTTAGTTCATATGCCAAACTGATGGAAGATGATGGTAAAACGAGTAGAGAAGTATTCTAGCGTGCTAGTCCTCCTAATATTACTTATCCATGCCAGACCAACACTGAAACATGGGAACCAATTTTATAGAGATGCTGCGTTTAGACCTTAAAATTATAGTTGCCTTTATAAAAGGCAGTGAATTAAGTTAGGTGATTGACTGGATCAGACTGACAGATGATAGATGGTGTACACAGATTTGGCGGAGAGTCCCTGAATTCTCTTTCACAGCTCTAAGTGTCACTGTGAATTGTTTTTAACATAATTTTGAACCTCTAACTCTGGCAATGGGTAATAAATCAGCTTGAATCCATCAGCAACTGGCCTTATGCGTGCATTTTGGCACTGTTTTTTGTTCCCCTCTGGTTTGAATATAGCTACTATTCGGTGAAATCCAGAAGGAGATTTAGACATGATAGAGTAGGGGAAGCATTTAAGTGACTCAGATACAAACACGAAAAAACCCACATGTAAGTAGCAAGAAATAGGCATTAAATCTGCCAGGAAGATACAGTCAACAGCGATATATTAGGATCTTGTTGATTTATAAAGAGCAAAGTTTGAAAGCTGTTTTGATTCCAAGTTTCTGGCCCGTCCTCTTGCCTATTTTCTCCCTCTCCCATGCCTCCAGGCTCCAACTGTCATGCAGGAAAGGCAGGTGCTATGCAGTGTGGACTTGTAAATCTCCTCACTCCCACCCCAGCCCCACACTTCTGCCACATCTCAGAGTCAGAATAAGGGATGGGTTCACATGATGAATGGGTTCATCTCACCAGCTGTATGTGCCTAGTTAAAGCCTATCCTCATCGCTCCTTCCAGAGTGTTTGCAGAGAAACATAGGTCCATGGGGTATGTAATTTGAACCTAAGTGTCCAAGAATGGTGGCTTTAGTCTCCTTCAGGAAATATTGATCTTTATTAACATCTGTGGAAGCCTCTAGCAAACATCTTAGATGGGATGCTTAACTTACAGATGGCAGGAGTTAGGCAAGAAACTGCCAGTGACATTAAGGTAGGTGTGTGGGCAGGATTCCTGAACTACACAGGCACTGATGGATTCAGATACTCAGGCTGAATATTAAAAGCACCTCCCCATTCAGCACCCGTTGCTGAGATTTAGTCTTGTCTGGCAGAGATTGCTTTGGAGGCTTACTCATGCTTTTGAAAAAAACATAGATCACGCAAACAAAAGGCTCCTTGGGTCTGCAGAGATAACTGTTGCTCAGACTCATACTTGCTGTCTGTCCCAGCTTGTTCCACTGCCTCTGAGTTTTCGGGTAAAGCCACAGAAGGGATTACAGATATCCCTTCTCATTACAACAGTGCAAGTAGAATTTCAGTCATCAATCATTCTTGCTCCACAGTCTCTTTATGCTCTGAAGCTGATTAGCTGCTGAAATAATCCAGCTTTGATGGCAAGCAATGCTTTATTAACACTGCAGCCGACTGTTTTTTTGCTCATCATATGCTTTTAATGGATCCTGTGCTGCTTTTTGTTCTTCCTTCTGCCTATGGAGCTCTCAGGAAGGCTTGGTGACTAACCATATGCTTCGTGCATGTTCTTTGCATCAAAACAAAACCTAAAATGCAAATGATGCTGGTTGTGTTCTGGGTTTAGGATCTCTTCAAAGCGTAAACATGATCTGACAGTCTTTCTTCTGCAAGTAGGCGCTACACAGGGATTTACTGTATTCATCTGTGCAGGGATGTGCTGGGTCCTAGGCAGACTGTAATTCCTTTGCATGGTCTCCATCTGTTCCATCTTACATGAAGGACTATCCCCAGAACTGCTACTGCTCTCTCATGAGCACCCAGGCAGGTTCTGTGCCCATGAATCATCATCTCAAGAAGGGAGAAGAGGATCAGCAATGACCCTACTTCAAGTAGAGGGAATTGATTTCAGCAATAGTAATGAGCATACCGGAAAGCTGGAGAGATGCAGCTAATCAAGATGAGCCAAGCAATTAGCAGCACTAACGCATAGCACTTCACCAGCCTTTCTCTGCCCATACCCCTCGCAACAAGCAGCAAGTAAATGAGAGGGGTAATAAGAAAAGATTAGATCTGCAGCCATTAAAAAAAATCTTTTGTCCTACATAAATTCTTTCATCCCACGTAAGTTGCCTTAAAGATTTCCTTTAGATGGAGCAAAATTAGGGGTTTATCTCCTATGTTAGTTAAGTAGAACCTAAGTGACAAAATGTGTTGCTGAACACTAAGCAAGAGTTGTTAAATGATTTTAAATTAGCCTAAACCATTGCTCCAGCTGACAGAGTTGCCTTGTTGCTGTACACAATCTGTTGCAGACCTCAGGTTTCATCTAATGTGGGCAGAACTGGGCCCAGGGATGGGTTCCCTTTGAAACCTCACAGGAACCTACAATAGTGCCTTCCATTTGTGAGACATAGCAGCACATCTGTACAGATACTGGAACACAGAGGAGGCTCTGCTGCTGCAACCTTACATTTGGGGAAGCTGTGAAGAAAGGTGGTGCTGCTTTGCCAGGCAGACCAGTAGCCACAGTGGGAATCTCCAGGCTCTGCTGTGCTGTGTATTCTCAAAGCACTTCCCAACTCTTTCAATCAGTTCCTTCTTAAACCAAATGGTGCATTATGTGTTTAGTGAAAATATTGACTATAAGACCCTCAAAACTTTGTCAACATTCTTGTCAGTGTTTTGGAGAAATAAAACTACCCAGTGATACAATGTCTCATTTATATGTAAATTGTGAAGAAATTAGGGAAATCGGAGGACTGCCATTGCAAACATGACACAGATAACAAATAGTTTGCATATTTGCTTCCCTAAGAACTTTTTGCCGTGTTTCAGCTGGGATTATAAAAACAAACAAGTGTTTTGGGGTACATAACTTGCTGGCCTGATTCTCAGAGCTCAGCATGGCTTCAGAATCAGGTTCCTTTCATGTGCCTCAAAGCTGGGCAGCAAGAATCATCACTCTTTTTCTTTAAGCTGTAAGCCTTTGATATTAAATATGTATTCAAACCTCCCACTGATACCAAGAAGAGCTACATGCATTTATTCCAAGGTAAAGCTCTCATCTACAGTGTGCCTAGTTGTTCTGGTTCTGAAATAAGACATCTTTGAAACGCTGAAAAAAGGGGATGGAGATGAAGAGATCAAACCAGGTCAGCACTTTGGTGCAACTGGAAGGTAACTTTGCAGAGGTGAGAGGATGATGTGTTCTACCCGAGAAAGACAACCTGTACAACTCAAGAGGCTCAGAATAGCTCCTGATGGAGATCGGTGGAATCTGTAGGACACAGATAACATGTGAAAGCACTACCTGAGGGGAATAAAAACAGGGAAAAAACAGCCATAGAAAACATGTTGGCTTTGTCAGCTGTCACCATCAGTAGCTTTCCAAGGTCATCTGTCTAAGCAAAGCAAGCATTTCCAGATTGCAGGAGTGGAAAACTCGTAATAGAGTCAGGTTATTGTGCAAGGCGATGCCAGGCTGGGCTATTTTCATTTCCATCTTGAGATGAAATGGAGTAGAGAATAAGTCTCTGCCAATTTAACTTCATCATAATCCCATTCAGTTACTCCTGGTACATCTGGAGGTTGAAGATCAGAGCCGTCAGTGGGGTGATCTGTTGCCAAGAGCAATTGTCTCTCTGGATCAGGTTCCAAAGGCCAGCAAGTCCGTTAAACGATCACCACAGCGTGATGGCTCTGGAGTTCATTTCACAGATGATAATCACGCTAGGCAAATACTCAAAACTGGGCCTGTTACCTCACTGTGCAATTCTGGCACTGCCCCAAAGCATGGGTTGTTACGGCAGGATCTGGGTACAGAGCACAGATGAGCCCATCCTGCCCCAGGTCTACAAAAGAGCCCATTGTCTCTTAAAAAGAAAGACAAACAACCCAAACTTGAATTAATGGGCTGAGTGACTCTGTCTCACCAATTAACTGTGTGTAACCAATCAATCCTTGGCAGAAAGCTGACGTGTTAGTTCAAGTGTTGCTAACACAGAAAGCTCTTCTAGAAAGGCAATGAGACAAACACACTATCAGGAGTCACTGGTCTTTGTTGCAACTGGAATGTGAAACAAGAAAGGTGATGCACATCCTTAGCTCTGTTCTGAAGAGAGCAGGAGCAAGAGCAAAGGTTTCTCATTCCAGGAATATGTAATAAACTGGTCATAAATGGAAAGAGAAGTTTTAATAAGTGTTAAATAAATGCTATAAATTAAAAATCATATTCCTGAAGATCACAAACAATCCTGTAAAGATGCAGTAAACACCAGAAGGGTGAAAAGCAATAGAGCCAGTGCTGTCACTTAATAAATGTGTAAGATGGCCATCATTGATTGACTGTTTATTAAAACATCTCTTAATCTCTGATCAACATACTTTAAGCTATTTATAAGCACCTTTTCAAACACTGGTGCAATCCACAATGATTTGCAATTATTTATCCATTTGTTATAGGAGTTGTCATTATTTTTAAGCCTGCATGGTGCTATCCATCGATGCAGTGTTAACAAAGCAGATGGCCAAAATAAAAATAAAGGTTAAAAGTTGTAAAAGCAAGTAACAAACGTACTATAGGTGAAGGACAAAGGGAAAGAAGAGATTTGCAGCCTGTCTGGGCAAAGTTACCAGATGCAAGTCATGCAGTTACAGATGCCCAGGTGATGGAAAGCCCCATAAAACAGTTATGGACTCAAACCCAACCCATGTCACCCTTGGCCATGACAGTGGCTGCAAGCCAGAGGCAAGACAAAGGGTCAGGGACCTGTATGAGGAGGAAGATTCCTCACAGATTTGTTACCAGAAGCAGTGATAGTCTCACTGAGTTCACCACAACCTGTCTGAAATAAAACCTTCCCATCCTAAGAGTAGTCCTTTCATGATGGAGTAAAACAAAGGATCTAGTATTTGCCTGGGGAGTGAAAACACTGCATCTATGTGACCGTGGCCACTGGCTTCCTAAGTGAGTCTCAGTTTCCCCCGAATGTCAGTAATGGTTTCATTATGAAATACTGCCTTTGTTTTTTTGTTGTTGCTTTGTTGTTCTGTTGCTGTTTTAATTCAGATGCATGCTGCTTGTTCTGAAAGCCAAACTCAGTTAGCACCTGCTCTTGCCCTATACTCCAGGCTTGCATAGATACTCTTAATGACTCCAACTGCCTTTGAAAAGGCAGCAGACATTTAACAATCATACACAGGTTATGTGAGTAATGTTCTTCTATTGGAGGGTGGTGTTTATTAAAAATAGAGGATTGTTTTATTGTGATGTTCTTCTGCACAGTAGAATTCTCTGTAACACAGAGGATTTATTAATTGTGTAACCTCATCTGGAGAAGTATTAAAGTACTAAATTAAGAATCAGGTGAAAAGAATCCCCACTGAGCTGCTGAGATAATGTCTAAGCATGTTAATACTGAATATCTTACTTTTCTCCCCAGTATCTTGAGAGGATCCTATTTCACATTTTCTTTACATGGAGGTGTAAAGAGTAGAGGAAGTAACAAAGAGTGCAGCATTACCAGCAGGATTCAATTGATCCAACTGGCATGATGAAGAGGCTTTTGTCAAGCCAATGCAGGAGAAATCTTTCTGAGCTACTAGAGAATAAAACCCAAATCAATTTGTGACCTGTAGTTTCAGATCTCTAAGAGCAGTTCTCAAAAGGCTTGAGATTGTCATAGTCTCTTATGTCTTTGCAACCACTGAAGTGTTTAAGAATGAGACAGATCCTTACTGTGTTAATGCACAAGTCACTGTGGCCATTGGCCGATTGTCCATCGTTGGCCTGCTCTGGTGCAAAACTCACGCACATTCTGGTCACAGCCAAGTTACCTCTGTCCAGATGATGAGCAGTGACCCAGGTGCCCTATTCCATAGGCAGCAGTTAAATCCTTCTGAAGACAGTGAGACAGTTGTGCGTGTTTCTCAGCATAATGAGAATCCCACTTAGGTACTGTTTTATCTCAAGTGTTTTATACGGGTTTTAGTGAGTCTTTAAAAACAGGCAGCTTTAAATGGGTCTCATAGGGAAGACTCAATTGCATTCCCCAGTACATACAGCAAATCTAAAGATCACTATTAAAGCATTTGTAAATCCCCAACACAGGGGTTTAAATAGTGCTCAGGTGATGGAGAGGGCTTTGGATAAAGCTTGAGTTTCATCTCCAGGTCACTGCAGCATTGACTGTCCTCTGGTGAGGTCTGCCCCAGGGAGAGCAGCGGCATAAATGAGGCTGGAGCCCCACTGCATGAGAGTGCAGTAATATGCCCACCTTCCGCCTGCCTTATTTCTGCTTTCATGGGATGTTTTTTTCTCTTCACAGTTTTCTTTTTCTTCACTTAATTGTATGTATTTCAAGGAAAACAAACACTACATGAAGCTAATTACAAGGAGTTTATTGACTTGAACCTCCTTCACAGCAGACTCCTAACCCCCGACATCTTTCTGATGAGCCAGGCGAGGTTGAGAACTCTTTCTCCCTGATCTGAGACACTCTGACCAGGCTTTATTTAATTGGTCTCTTGCAATAATTGAGTACTTGCCAAGAGCCAGTTTAAAGGTGCTACCATCTGATTTTCCCTCCCTCTCCCCAATAGAAGGATTAACCCCATTAGCAATGAACTCTATGTTTCATGTCTGTAACCTTACAAAGGAGCATAATCCTGTCTCACTCCACCAGCTCATTCTTTTCCTTTGCAGAAAATCATTAAGAATCTCCACAGCCCTCATCACAGTTTGGGCCTGTTTTCTTTTTCCCTGGGTGTGCAGAAGCAGGCAGAGATCCAGACAGGCATGGGCTGGGATTGGAATTGCTGGGAACACTTGCTAATTCATTCTGGTTTCTCTTTTTAGAATGGCAGGGGTATTATTTCACTGCTCCTGGCTTCAGGTGGTGTGTTGGCGCTCAGCTCTGAGGGGGACTGAGGGGCAGCAGTGTGGCTATTTTGTAGGGACACTGCAAGACGTGGCTTTCAGTCATGGTTTGGGTTATTTCCTCTCCACATGGGTTACTTCCTCTTCCTCCCCAGCCTGTCTATGGGATGGCAGAACAAAAGCCCATTTTCCCTTCAGATTCTCTCAGAAATGGGCTTTGCATGTTTAGTAACAAGGCTCTGCATGAGCTGCAGTGAGGCCTGGGCATCCTCACCCCTTCCTACTGGAAAGCAACTGCCAACGCAGCTGTAAAAGAAGACATGACTGGCTGCCTGCAACATGAGGAGACTTTTCCAGGCTGTGCATGATGACAGGGTGTGGAGCAGCTCTTCATTGTGCTCCCATCAGTCCAACCTGGAAAACATCCCATCTCCATACACCAGCCTGACCCTTCCTCCATCCCAATCAGACACTGCCCTCCTTGGTAATTGCTTCAGAGCATGCCTGGGGACACCCATGTGTGCCTAGGATCTGCTTGGGGAGCTGTTTTCCTGCCCCTTAAAAATGAATACTGAGATTTCAGCTGACAAAGGGCCACAGGCTGGTTGTCCTTAGGCTGGGCTGCAGCTAAGTGCTGCTCCACTGCTGGTGGAGCTGGAAGGGCAACATCGAAGGCACACAGGATAGACAGAGCCAAGGGGAAGCCTGGCTCTGGTTTTACTCAGTGCGTTTTTAAGCATCCAAGTTGTTTTTAACAAGTTATAAGAAATAATGAATACTTAGGACACATGGAGTTAATCTAATTTACTAACAAAATTATATACTTTGCAGATACGAGCAGAGACACGTAAGGATTTCACACTGTACAGAAGGTAGGTGTCTGCAACAGGGTAATTTTATATGCTATAATGCCTTCCTTATCATTAATAACACCATCCTACATTTAAAAAGTGCTTTCCTTCCCAAAGGACCCCAGGCTGTGTTATAACTTGTGGTCTAGTCCTGAAGGCAGATACATCTATAAGGATTTTAATAGGAAATTTGTCAGATTTGAACCAGTAGAGAGGATGATGTCTTCTTCTCCAAGGCTGAAACACAACCTCTGCTAGGATGGGAGAACCAGCAGCTCAGTCCCAGCATTCTCACAGCAGAAGCTGACTTGGAAAAATGCTGATGGAAGGGAAAAGCCTTGTGCAAAAGGAGCATATAGGACTTGCGCTGGGCTCTTGGGATGGAGGAAGAGCCCCACACTTTGCTGACTCATTGGATTAGTCAGCAGTTGGGCTGCTCTGAGCTTGCCTATGCTGTGGAAAGGAAGGTGTTGATAAATACTGACTGACAGGAACCTGGTACAAAAGAGGATCACACTTATAATTGGAAAGGGAGGTTGCATATGAGAAGTGACACATTAAAATGCACTTGTTCCCTGTGGAACAAAGTGCTGGAATCACAGGTTGTAGCCAGCTTGGGAGGAGCAGAAAGGCATGTTTGCTAGAAGTGTGCAAGAGTTTGTTCTTGAATCCCAAGGATGTCCATTCAGTAAACTTACTCTAAAACTAAGAGAAACCTGTCACTTTTGCTTGCCAGTGGAGGGTGTAGGGTTGTGGAATGTGACTGTAATGCCACCAGTATTTTATATGGATTCAGTTGCTTCCAGTACACCAAAACTGAGCAGCTGCTCTCAGTGTGTAAGTCTGCCAGGGCCGAACTGAAACCCTGCTTCTGTTAAACTTGAGGATTTTTGCTATTGATTTCAGTGAGGCCACATTTTTCACTTCTGGCCCTTTCAGAAACACAGTAGAAGACCCAAACTCCTGCTGGGTGGAAAGAAGAAAAAATGTGTATTGATTTTGGCTTGAAAATTCCAACATTCACTTGTGAATTTAAAATAGAAAATCTATTTGCCATATGCTCAATTCCAGAAGAGCTACATCTCTGGAGAACCTGATTCCTTGGGTTGCTTTGTATGGAGGGGGACTGCTTACAGATTTCTTTGCTTTTCCCTCTTCTGTTTTACTTCTCACATTTGCCATTAAACTAGCACTGACATTTCTGTGCCATCTGGCTTTTTTTGTTGGTGGATTTTTAAGGGGGTTGGAGAAAGAAAGGTTCAGGGTAAAACAGGAGTTTGTGTTGCTAGATCAAGAGTCAAGAGGGGGACCTTACACTAAAACACTTTGCCAAGGGAGTCCAGGTTGCAAGGAGAGGTTTTAGGGCTTGCAAAAAGGAGAGGAAATCTGTGCACATCTGAAAGGTGGGTTGGTTCTGGCACAGCTTAACATACTCTCCACAACGGCTGCTACAGCAGAGAGGCACAGTGGTAGACAGCCCAGAAATTGCTGACATACAGGTTACTGCTTTATGCATCCCTGTGGAGGCCAAGAAATATTGAGACAAATGGGGCTGTCAATTTTAAGGACTAGAAGGAAATGTGTACCTGCAGCCTCACACGTTTTAAGGTAGAGGTTGGTATGTTTGAATATGTAAAGGGAAAGAACTGGACTTGCTGGCTTGGAGATTTCCCCCTGCTCCTGTTGGATTCATCAGTTCTCATTAGGGTCTGGACAAGCCTGGGTGAGGCTATTTCCAATTAGGAGGAGTTCTCAGCCTAAAAAACAATGAAGTAGAGTTTCTTGTGAACACTTCATGCAAAGAGTTTGTGGCATTCATAATTTTATCATACAGTTTCTAGCAGCATCACACATTTCCCAGACAATTGGGTTTTTTTTCCCTAACTTAACACCAGTGTAAGAATTCCATCTGCCCTTGCTGCCCTTGTACAGCTGAGGAAAGAGGTCATGGCTGACAGTGTCAGCTGCAGTGATTTCAGACACAGCCTCTGAGTGTAGTGTAAGCATGAATTTAGACTTTCTAATTGGGTCAGAAGAGCATGTTAAATACCCAGAGGAAGAGCTGAGATTAGAGCCTGGCCAGTCTTGGCAGGGGCAGAGCTGAGGGCTGACATCAGCCTGCCAGATGAGCCCCTGCATGCATTGACACCCACATCACCCCTCCTTCACTTCTGGGGTGACAGGAGAAGGAGACGTATGAGCCATGAACAAGATCATATACAGGTCTTTCACAGCGTGCAATTTATGGAAATGGCACTTAATGTATGTAGATAAAAGTGACATTTCTCCTGGACTGTTTATCTCCAAAGTGTCTTGCAAAATGATCACATTATGACTCTGCATAGCAAGAACGTCTGTTCTCCCAACCCTCTAGACCATATACTTGTTTGTTGTCAGCACAAGCCATTTAGTTACTAATTCCCAGGGTTAATATACAATATCAGGCTATTACACTGCATTGTATCACACTTGCTGAATGACATTATGTGTGGCTTAATTTCAGCTCCATTTCTAATTGTTCTGTGGTGGAGTTACATGACCAAACAGGGCTGTGGATGTTTATCTGCTCTACTTGTAATGCACTGAATGGCTTCTAGCTCATCCTTTGCCTCCATCTGTTTCTCTATTGCTCCCTTTGAGCCCACACAACTATCTCCAGGTAAATATTTGTTAATCAATGTTCTTTGTCTATCACAGGCCAAAATGAGGTTTCTATTCAACTGATTCACAACTAATTAAATCACATAACAACAATGAGGGCTTTTAATCTTTTTCCACATGTTACTCTTTGGTTGCCATATAATGCTTCCTAGAGAACATTGATCACCTGCTTGGTAATCAATGTTCTTTGTCTGTCGCAGGCCAAAATGAGATTTCTTATTCAACTGTTTCACAACTAATTAAACCACATAACAACTATGAGAGCTTTTAATCTTTTTCCACATGTTACTGTTTGATTACCTTATAATGCTTCCTAAAGGGAAGTTAGTGGGCTAAGCCTTAACCTTAAGAAAAAGAGCTATAGGCCTGTATGGAGCATGGCATTAATCAAGCTAGATTAATCAAGCTAGATCTAAAGGACTATACAGCGATTTAGAGGACCTGAGTTAATGCCTAGCAGTACTACAGGCCTTGGTCAAGTCACTCAAACTATAAAGTCCTGCAGCAATTTGGGGCTACTTTCAAAAGTGATGTCAGCACTTCAGAGTTCACTGAAGTCTCAGTGGAAGTCAGTGGGATTCATTACCCTAAGGCCTAATCCTTCATAGACTGAGACATCTGAATTTCATCCAGGTTTCTGTCTTGATCTCTGGATGTAATGATCTCACTACCTAAGTTACATGGGGGGCTTGTAGACCAGGGCTGACAGCAGTCCTGCACTTCATAAATGTGCTGGCAGTGGGCAGGGAAGGGTGGCTGCAGGATGCTCATCGAGGGTCTTCTGCCCACCACTGGGTGGAATGAGACAAGACAAATCTTCCCTGGCAGCACTGAAAAGCCAAACCCTCCCCTGCAGTTGTGGTGCATGAAATCCAGTGAGTGAAATGAAGCAAATTCATTTCTCCTATGAAAATTAAACCTAAAATGCATAACAAAGCACAATAAATAGGTAAAAAAGAAGTGTAAGGGTAAAGTTGTGCAAGCTCAGCACTGCGGGGTGGAGAATGAAGGGGGTGTCTGCGCTTAGATTAGGCAGTTCTCGGTCTTCAGCCTTTTGAGAGTTCTTTCAAGCTTCACAGTCTTTATGAAACCAGTTATTTTCCTCTTATCTGAGTCCTTTTTAATTCATGTTGTTTCCAGTCCTCCATGGTAGGGAGAGTGTTTGCACTGGATTGGGCAGGAGCAGGGCGATTGCTGAAAAGGCTCCTGGAAGTATTAACAATAATAATGTGCACTTTATAACCATGGTTAGTATTAAAAGACATTTGAGAAACACTGGACTTGGAATGAAAGGCTTTTAAAGCCCCAGCCAAGCTATTTGCAATTAGAACACAGTCATGTACATTCATTTTGTATGTAAGTTGAGCTCACAAAAATCTCCTTTTTTGTCCATTAACAAAACCACAGTATCCCCATGAACAAGTCCCCTTAATCTTCACAGTGCATAGTCTGTGATCTTATCCTTAGAAAAGCTGTGCAATGTCATGCAGCTCCAAGAGAAACAAAAGCAAGGTCCAAAGCAAAATGGACTCTCTCCCAGAATAACTATATGGGGGCACACCAGTATTTGAGGGTTGTTGCAGCTTGAATGAAGTGTATGGTATATTTAGAGCCCAGAAAAGTGCAGAGAGCACAAATTCCTCCTGCTCCTCTATAGAAGTCAGAAATAAAGGAGTTGAGCATGAGCACAGCAGTGACTCCATTTCCTCTCTCTATCTTGAGTGTCTGCTCATGCAGGCTCAAAACCAGAGAGCAAGAGGCAGAGTGCACAGAGAATAAATGTATGTGACAAGGTTTCCTGCCTCACTTGTTTTGTTTTCGTATCCTTATTGCAACAGTGTTTAAGATTTACCTTATTTTCTGCTCTCAGAAGTGAATATGAAAGATTCAGGAGTCAGACTCTACTCCCCAAGCAGATCATGACAGAGGGACTAAGGACTGTGAGTAGACAATCTCCTTGGGCTCCCTCCCACCAGCGCAAGGCACGTAAGCAATGAGACCAAAGGAGTCCTCCTGGGTTGTGGTGACCAAGCCCAGCTAATGCAAGCAGCCGTGTCACATAAACCTGTCCATAAAGGCATCTGACAGCCTGCCCTCATTACTGCTGTGAAGAGAGTCTCCAAAAATCCACTCCTCTAATGGGTAAAAGCTTTCTAATTCCCAGATTAAGTCTGAAGTCATTTAACTCCTTTGGCTCTTCCTACAGAAGGTTCACCATGCACCCAATCATGGTACAGGGAACAGTTATACTGTGCCTAGCCTTTCCCTTTTGACATTTGCAGTGTTTTATTTCTTCTCTTGAAAAACAAGCTGTCCATACTCCCTGGTCATGCAGTAGCAGTTTTGCAGGACTGGAAGCAAATGTTCCAGTCTGAATGACTTTCCTGAATGAAGCATTATTTCATTTCTGGTGGCTGGGCTTCTCTGAAGGCTTAGAGCCAGTAAAAATGAAACATCAGGCAACAGAAATCAGACATGCTTTCAGCTGTTTAAATAGAGTTCATCCTTCTCTTTTGGATAAGCTGTGTTGACTCCTTTTATAAACTAATGTGCCTGGGTCTAACCAAGTGGAGTTGCCCAGATAGCATTTAGTCGGTGGTGTTGGATCCCCAACCGTCAGCTGACCTCTGAGTGTGTGCTTGCAGGGATTGTTACTGCTGTAATAAGTAGCCAAGGACAGATTGCAAAGAAGGCAGAGAAGAACCTGACTCATTCCAATCCTTTAGCAAAACATCTGTCTTGCTCTTGTCAGAGGAAATCAAGTATTCACTTTTGCACATTAAGAAATTTAAAGGAAAAGGCTTTGTGAGGAGGGCTGTCAGTTCCCTGAGGAAGTTATTCACTTGGACTTCAAGGATTTATGGGAAGAAGTGTTTCAGCTGCCCCCAGAGCATCATACTAACCCTGGTGTTGTTCCAGTTATTTTATCTGACTGTCTTTACAGGTATTTCGGGTAATTTACCTGCACAGCCAGCCTCAGAATTGCTCTTTTGAACACAATTGCTGTTATTTTTGAAAGCACCACTCTCAAAAGCAATATTTCATCATTACTGTAAAACACAGTCTGTGCAATTATCAGAGAGAGTGTCTGTGGGAATCTTAGGGGACGCATGGTAACGCCTGAAACAAGCCTTAAACCCTAAACCTGGTGTCATTAGTGCCTGGCTGTGATGTAACAGTCTTACTTTGGTAATGAGAATTTGGCCTTTCCTGTCGTGTGTGTGGGTGCTGGATTAGCTCCGATGAGGCTGGCTTCTTAAAAGCACATTGCTTTTGGAGGAAGAGCTCTGCTTTATTTCCAACCTAACTCCAGAGAAAGAGTACAAAATTACAAGGAATTTCCCCTACCTTACAGCTAGCTCTTCCCCCCCGGCCCTTTTCCAGCCAGCCACCACCTCTAACACTCTGCAGGAGGTTTTCCAGACTCACTGGGAATTCAGGTTTGTGTCTCAGATGATCGCAACTAAAGGGCAGCGGCTTTAGAGCCATCATAAAGGAAAACATAAGGAATGTTGTTTCCAACAGTCATTTGTGTGTGATCGCATCAAATGTCAAATTTGATCTGCAGATCCCCTTGTTACAGTGAAGTTATCAAAGCTCATAACAATTTGCAGGTAAAAGAGGATGGGGGATCTGAATTGCAAAGGTATTCCTTCCTTTAGTAAATTGTAAGTTAGAAAAGAATATATTCATTTGGGTTTAGTCAGCCATCCCCCTTGTCCTCTGGAAATAGTGAAGAGAGAAGAAAACTGAAATGGGGGGAGGCAATATCTAAAAAAGCAATCAGAAAATGAGAAAAATTCCATCAGAATGGAAATGCCTGACTTCAGGTGGGAAATAAAATAACATTTAACATTGGCAAATCACCTTGACAAATTTCCGCCTTCTGCAGGCACTGCCTGAGGAAGGAGTTTGCAGGAAATCCTTAGGTACATGCACCTGGAGATGTAAAATCAGTTAAGGACTGTTACCCTTATCTGTTTGCTACCCAGAAGTGTTAGCTGGGAAAGGGCTCCATCTGCTTAGACTCAGAGTTGACCTTCCCTAAAGAAAAGGCTTTTAGATACGGAGATTTTCTTTCCAGATTTCTTCCCATTTAATTTTACAGAATGACTTTACCAAATGGGAAAGCGCAAGTGATGGTTTGACCAAATGAGAAATGCAGGTAGTGACGGCTGCTTCGGTGTCTCGTATTGTAGAGTGCAGGCTCACACAGAGCAGGAAAAGGAAGGTTATCGGTGTTAGCAAGACATCACTGATGAATACAGCAATCAAGGCAAAGCCTGAGTGACATTTGCAGCAGCTCCTGTACTTAAACGAACACAGATGTAGATACAGGCAAAGCACATAAGCAAAGGTAGCTCCAGCTCAAATCTCAGCCTTGCACCCATGCTAAGTTACTAAGAGCAGGATGAAATGTAAAGCTTTCCATGACATTTATTCAGAGGAGTCTGTTGTTTTCCAGGGCTGCTTGGTTCATGTATCTCATTTTTGACTGAGCTGTGCTTCACTTTGTCACCCACTGAGTTAACAATTTGGGACAATTACAGTAATTATTCTGCTACAGTAGGGATGCCATTGCCCAGATATGTTCAGGAGTAATGGCTTTACTTAAAGGAGCAAGAATACCATGAACCTGCAAAACCACTTGTGGATTGAATCATTTAATTTCTGATGCTGTTAATTCACGTTATTGAAGTACTGATAGCCCTGTTCATTAGTGGAGTAGTGGAAAAGTAGAAAACCATTGATAATGTGCTAATGAAACAAGCTTTGCAGTCACTTTGGGAGACCTCAGTTGCCTGATACGTGAATGTATGTTTTCTCTGCAGTCTGGAAATCACCCAAGGCCAAGAATCAAATGCAAACGTAGCTCTAAGACTGAGTCTAGCATGGAGTCAAAAGTAGGATGCTGTGGTCCTTGCATCAGTAGAGGAGCCTGTGCAGCCACACTTTGTCTGGGGTAAGCTTCCATCCCAACACCAAGGTTTGTGTCCTGTGGCTGCCCATCTGGCTCTGTACACACCCAACTCCTTCTCTACCCAACTCCTTCTCTGTTTCTTACGTCTGCCAAAGACCTTATAAGTCATTCCTTCCAGGGAGGCATTTGGAAAGCGTTTCTCTTAATAACTGAATTCTTACATGTGCCACTTTTTGTTTTGTAGCACTCTTATAGCCTTATCACAGCACTTTGCCATCTCTGAGCACAGTCTGTATGATTCCTCAATTGGTGGATATTTATTCTGGAGGTCATGATCTTTCAGCCAGGTTTTTACACACAGCCTTTTTCTTCGAATCCACCTCTGAATTTTAACAAGAAGCTGTGGCATGAAAAGGAAAGAACGATACTGGATACTCTGCTTAACAAATGGAAACTGAGCAAGGGCACCAGAGGACAGGACTACTTCATAACTTCCAAATTATGCTGGATATGAAGCAGGGAGATTATTCTGAGTAGGTCCACTTGATTTCTTGCCAAGGTCAGGGCTGTGGCATTCTTGATGAGAAAGCAGTTGCTTGAGTTGCTTCATCAACTATTTACTTCAGGTTTAATGACACCTCAGTGTTATGTTTCCTCTGTTCTTGAGCTGTTTGCTGTTTGTCACTCCATTTGCAGTTGCAGAGGTCACCCATGTATTTCTATGAAAGGCAACATATATTTAGACTTCTGTCAAGGCTGTATCATGTTTTGCCTCTTCATCTTAGCATTATTTTGTAGTTTTACAGTAATTATTTCTCGCCCTCAGTGGTTACTGCTCTCTGGTTCCTTATAAACTGGATCCCCTCTGGTAATGAGGAGTCTCTACTTTATAAGTTCCTGCTTTTTTTATGCCTCCATTTCTCTCCTCTGCAGAATATTAACCAGTTATACAGTGGGTCCCACCCCCATCCTCACACTAGGTTTTAGGTCCTATCTGGCATTGACTGTTTCCATGACAATGTTTTTTGTGAAGTTAGTCATGTTGCAATTGGATTTTTTTCCTTCCTTAAAAACTCAACCCCTTTTTTCAATAGGAAGCAATAAAATGTGAATTTCTGGATCTCTGCTGGCTGCTGGATTTTTCCCAGGACAACCAATTGTGGACAACACAGAAAAGATGCAAGAGAGAGGCACTGCAGGCATTGGGTGTTGTGGATGAGGAACAGCCTGTGGAAGGGTTAAAGCAGCACAATGACAAAGCATTGGAATGTCTGCAGTGCATATCTTACCATCCAGTTCCCCCTACCCTTAGTCACCCACTGCCTCATACTGGCTGAAAGTGCTTTATGCTTCCTCCTAAAGTCCTTAGATGGACTGAACAGTCCTGGGGCAGGAGGAGCCATCCCTATGGATGGGAGCAGCCTGATACAAAGAGCCTCAGAGACAGATCCTACAGTGCTCCAGTCAGATTCTGTCACACCTCATCGTCCCCCTTGACAGGAGTCAGTCCTAATTTCTGCCTAATTTTTTCATGCATAGGATTCATTATTTCTTGACCTATGCCCAGGGGGCAAGCAGAGCAGATCAGTCCCTTCCTCTCTTTCCCAGTTTTTCCTGAGGGGTCCTTCAAGGACAAACCCTATAGCAGCTGCTATTGACTTTACCTATGTGCTCTGATAACATAAAGCAATGACATCTTGTCTTAGGTTGCAGTTTTCCTCTGTGACAGCAGACACGTGTTTGGTTTTCCTAAATAAAGAATTTTTTCATTTCTTTGTCAGGGATGGAATCACTTCCACAGAGTATTTACAAAGCCCAGGGCTGTGCAGGCAGAATGTTGTAAAAGATGCTTTCCTTCAGTC
Organism: Loriculus beryllinus; assembly: GCA_039877255.1. NCBI lineage: Eukaryota > Metazoa > Chordata > Aves > Psittaciformes > Psittacidae > Loriculus > Loriculus beryllinus. Next base: position 32,127 of record JBCJKH010052084.1, read on the forward strand.
CTTGATGAGGGCTGAAGAGCAAGATTGAGCAGGGGTTGCCCTTCCCTGACCCAGAGCTATCCACTGTGGTGCTCTGTGCACCATGAGGCAAGCCAGGCATTAGAAGGTATGGCTTTGGAATATGTATTTGCTCTCCACAAAATGGACAAAACATAAATGGGGCAAAAAGTGGGACTGGGTGCAGACCAACACTTCTGTTGCTGAACAATTCAGGGCTTTCAAATTGGTTTCTTTCTGCTTGGAATGAAAATGAGAGAACAGGAGCTCAGGAGGAAAAGAAACCATTCCAGACCCTTTCCACCTCTGACCATAGCTGCCAAACCAGCAGCCAGCTGATGGATGTCTGAATCTGTCCTGTGAACTACATCCTCTGCAGAATTCATCCAGCAGTGTGTCCTCACTGTGGAGCTTCCCAACTCCTCTGTCTTCTTTCGCAACCTCACCACAGCTGGACCCAGCTCTCCAAAGTGTTCCTGCTCTCATTGCCCAGATGGGGTGACTGAGGCACATGGAACTTGACCAAGAGAGAATCTTTGTCCAGATCCCTGCATTCATGTTCCTAGTCTTTTCACTGTGTTTTGCAAAACCCATGGCCAGGTCACTCAAACACAAGGTGGGCCCCTTGTAAATTCAAGTTCCGCAGATGAAGAACTGGTCACTGGTCACAATGCTTTTCCTTTGTGAAATGCTAGTTGTTGCGGTTTCTTTCCCATTTGGAAAATAGAATTTATTAAAGCCAATATTGTTGATAGGAGCTGATTTGACAAATTTCTCAGTTCAAAACCATTTCCTTCTGGGGGAAGCTTTGAAACTGTTGAAAAAAGCATGTCTGTGTTTTTTAAACAAAAGATGTTTTGATTTAGGGTTCAAAATAAGTTGAAAATATGTAGGACAAAGGAAAGAGTCCATTGGAGCTTGAAAGAAGAAATGACAAAAACATCTAAATCAAAATGAACCTTTTATTCATATCACACACAGTGGTTTTAGAGCCCCAAATTATTTATTTAACATTTCTTTTCATTCTCAGGCCATGACAAATCTCTTAACTTTGGTACTTGTCTTGATTAGAAAGGGATATTTTTTCTAGGGGATGCAGTTTGGAAAGCACCTCAGGTCACTAAAGCTGTTTCTTCCCCTCTGGCATTCAGAGCTGCTCAGTTTGCAGGCTCAGCTATTCCCATCTGAAACGGGAGAAATCCCTCTTGGATGTGGAGGCAAAAGCTTCCATGGGTGAGAGGTCATGGTATAAGCACCCATCAGCAGTTCTCTCTCCTGCCCCGTGGCTGTACTTTGTAAGAGTATCTGAACTGCAGGCTCAGCCCATGAGACTTTCTTTGCCCATATGTACAAAACAACCCAGTTTTGCAGCAGTTTGGACCATGCTGCTGTCACATCTCCAGAACACCAGCCTAACCCATGTGAGCCACTGGTTCCTCTATGCCCATGGAGAGGAGGGAGGTTGGGGTGCTTAGGAGATGACATTTGAGTCTGGGAAGTGCAGTGAAAAGCCACTTTCAATTCTGCTTTTTAGGGAACAGAAGACAAACAGGCATTGGTCCTGAGAACAGGCAGTAACGGAATCAAGGTGGACCATCTGTGGATTGCTCAGTGCCTGCCATCCCACCAGCTACAGGAGGATACTGGGAGGTGAGCTGACTACATGCAGGAAAGGGTGATTTGGAAGTATGTATGGTCCAGAAATCCTGGGACTCACGTCTGTGCTACAGGAAAAGAAGGCATTTGTTCTTGTTCCTTGGAGAAGTGGGACATCCTTCACATTTGCCTTGTTTCCCAGTGAGCTCTCCTCAAAAAGACCCCCAGATTGCCTGCTTCATTCAGGCTTTCTCTAGGTGGGGGTCTGTATACTTCTTCACTTATATTACCTCATTCCCAAATTCCCGACAGTCCATAAGAAGGGGAAAGGAAAATGGTGATGCTGGGCAGGTGGATAGGGAAGCAAAAAGGTGTATTAGGTGTCATAGTTTAGGAACCAATAGTTAATTAAGAAACTGTGAACAGATCTTGCTTCTAAATGTTACTTTAAATGTTGCTTTAGTTGAATTCATTAAAGACAATGGGTTGACCTTCTCAAGGTTAATGACTCAATGACTTACTAAGAAAAACCATGTGCAAGGCCAGATTGATTCTGGTGTTAATTATTTCTCTGGACAATAAAATGCATTTTGATACATTTTCCATGATACCTGGAAAGTCATTTCTGCTCACGAGGTTATAGATGTTCCAGGCAATGACAAAGGTGCTGGGAGTGTCCTGATTGCTTCAACTACGTTCCTTATACATGAGCATTTCTTTCAGTACAAAAACCCACTAAGAGAAATACATTTCCCATTAAATTAGATGATATTTATTTGCTTCTGTCTTACCTCCAGTGAAATATCTTGGCAGTTGAGCAAAAGCTCAGCACAATCCAATTTATGGAATGAATTGTGACACAACTCACATGAGTCTGAGTTTTACCTCCCCTGAAATCCTTGGCAAAACACCTGCAGCTCCTTGTTAGTTTATGCAGATAAATCTCTGGATATAATCACTGATGGAGAGGTAGCAGTAGGCGAGGGTGTGCCTTTTAGGGATGGCTTCTCATCCCAAGGCCTTGTCGATACTTGTGCCAATGACCTGTTGGGAAATCTGGAATCATTACTAATGAATGCAGATGACTCAGACTGGGAGAGCGGTAAATAACCACGACAATGAAGCCATAGACACGAGTGAGCTCGATCACTCAACAAATCAGATGCAATCAAAAGCTGTCTTTTTTTAATGCAGCTAAATATATAGGCATGGGGACCTAGATAAACGTATGCATATACTCATGGGAAATCAGTGTGGTTTGTAAATGCTCCATATGGGTAAATTATGCATTTTGCAAGCATAAATACTTTATTGCTGCCAGACTGGTAGGTTAGTATAGCTTGAAGGAGAATTACCCTGATGTGTTACCAGCATAATAAAGTACCTGTGCAGTGCTCTCTTCCACCATCGTCTGCTGCAGCCCAGGGAGGCTTAAGCATTCTGTGAGTACAGGTTACATGAAATTGTTACCATTACTTTGAGATAGATGGGCACTAGGGTTCCAGTTTTCACTGTAGGAATTCAGCACTTAGGACAGTATAGGATGAGTGGCAACTGAGGCTTAAATCTCCATGCATGTGCAGGGACCTTATCAGCTCCATCCAGTCTAACTTTCCTTTTCTGATAATCTCTTTGCTCATTACAAAAAGAAGCCCTTCATTTCCACTAGAACCAAGGAGCTGCTGTTTCTAATTACAGAGTCTCTTGCAGATGCCTTTGCTATCTGTGGCTCTTCCCCAGGGCTGTTACTCCCCTCTGTAATGGAAGTAGGTCTCTGGAGCAGTTGCTCTCAGTGCTGACAGCTTTCTGATTAATGGCAGTGACAGCTCAGCCTTATGTGTGCACTTTGGAAGGCTGCACAGGGCTTTCCTCTCCCTCCTCTTAGCTCAGCCTTTACCTCTGTGGAAATCTATCCATCACTGCAAGCACCTGGCAGGTAAATTCAAACCATGCAAACTCCTGCCATCTAAGCTAGAAAAAATGAGCACCATCAGCACAGCAGAAACAGGATTGTTTGAGGTATGAGGATAAAACACAGCGAGGTTTGTAGGGAGAGGCAGCATCATTTATTAGACCACGCACTTACTTGCAGGGGGGGAAGTGGGAGAAGCTTTTGGACACACACAGATTTCTTTACTCTAAAATCAAAGCAACCGTCTCCTAAGCTGAACAGAGGTTGAGACTAACTGTGCTGAGGTTACATGATGTTCATCTCTTTGCCAGTATGGGAGAAAAGGGGGTTGATACCAGGATTTGAGAAGAACAGGAATAAAGTCACAAATCTTCTTTGAGCAGAGGCAAGCAGCTACTTTTCACTGCCCTGCTGATGGATTAACCAGGGATGGAAAAATTTACAGTATATCATAACACCAGCAACGCTTCTCGTCCTTGAGTTTTAGCAGCTGGCAGGCTGGTGAATTGTAATTGGAAGCTTTAAATGCAGAGAATACCTAGCAAGGTCTTGTTGTGCTCTTTAATTCTGGGAAAGCGCATGGAAATCATAGTTGAGAGATCCTATGATGTGACAGAGGATGGGGGCTGCGTGCACAGGAGGACTCCCAGCCCTGCCTGTGCTGCTAGCTTGGCTGCTGAGCCAAAAGGATCAACAAGCAGAGACTTGGGATTCATATTCCCTTTTAACACAATAAAAAAGTTAAACTTCACAAGCAGAATCCCAGTTTTACCAAGTGGGAACACGGAACAGGGGGAGAGAGCGGGAACATCGGTGGCAGAGAGCCAGGCAGACGAGACTGAGATCCAAGAGCCTGAACTCAGCCTGTGCCTGCATCCTCAGCTCTCCCTGCCTGCATTGAAGGCTGAACACTCAGAGCTTCATGAGTTTGGCAGCTGACACTCAGCTTGTGTCACGCCACAGCAAACCCAAGGGCTGGGTTTGCACGGGAGCTATAGGAGGATGGTTGGAAATAAACCTTTTGGCCACAGTGACTAAACAGGAGAAGCCACCGCTACTGCAAAAGAACATGCAGCAGGGATAAACCTTGCAGTGATTTATTCCTTATTGCAAAGGTCAGGGCCCAGGAAGGAGAGAGCAGGGCAGGAGCGGGGAAGTCTCAGGCAGACCATCTTAATCCCCTCTTAGGCAGAAAGCATTAGCACAGCCTTGGAGAAAATTTGTTGGACTCAATGGGGTGTGTCGGGCAAGCAAAGTGCTCGGCAGAGCTGCTGCTCACTGCACCAGCCGGTAGCACCCTGATCCTTTGCCATCTCATAAACAGAGGGAAAGGAAATGAGTTTAATCCAAGCTCAGTGTATATTGGAATCTAACCTAAGTAAAACAGCCTGAAAGTCCAAGAATAAATCAGCGAGGAAAGAAATCTCCTTGTGCTGCGTGCTGTCTGCTGAAGAGGAGTTGGAAAAACCCTTTCTGTCTCTCGCTGTGGATCTGTTCCTTGGTTTTCTCTCACACACCCAACCAAACCACACTGTCTGCTGCCCTCACGTCCCAGCAGCTTCCCAGAAACAGCAAAGCTGGGGCCCACATGAAAAGGAGCACGTGTAGACAGGGAAGATCCCTTGATTGGGAAGATTGAAAGATCCTTTGAAAGCTGGTTGAAGATTCAGTTGCAGTGTGAGGTAGCTGTCTGCGGATGCTTCCTATAACCACTCAGGTGGTGCTGGGAGGCTAACAAAGAGGAATTCTTCAGGAAGACTCTAATTTTTTAAGTGTAGGGGTCTGAGGCAGTTTTGATATTTGTCAAAGGCCTGAGACTTCCAGGGATTCAGTTTGGGATTCCATACCTGGAGTTTCAATTGATAGTTTAAGAGACAGACCCTGCTGGTGCACTGCATCAGGCACCTCTTGCCTTGCTCTCTCGCTACCCCTGTCCCTCCTCTGTATATTTGATGCATATGGTCACTGTATAAAGACTTCACTCTTCATTTTCATTTAAAAGATGTGGGCAGGTAACTGGTCATGCTTGTGTAGCTGGGTCTTTTAGTGCGGGTCCTCTGATGTCTACAGTGGGGTTGGGCTGTCATTGGTTGAGGGTCTTTCTCAGCAGGGACATAAAATGCCATGATTTTACTTTCAGTGCAGCCTGTTTGCATGAAAATACTATCAACAGAAGATGCTATCTCTAACCTTGCTGCCTAATTTGGGTGCAACTGCCCAACAGGTTTAAAAGTTATTAGAAGGAGCCTAATTATCTTTTCTCTCGCACATACAAACACAGGATAATCACGTAAGCCTTGTTTCCTTGGGAAACCAACTGAAAGAAAAAAAGAGCACAGAAACATACTGTAAGATGTGAAAACAGACCAACAGCCCTTCCAGTTGGGGAACGTGAGAAAAGGCACTGCCAAAGTCCCCTGTGTTAGCGAGGTCAGCGCAAGTGGGCTGCAGCTCAGAAAGGGGAGCAGGCAAGCACCTTTCCAGGCTGCAAAAGCAGCATCTGAATGTGTGAAAGCTTTACTAGCTGCTCTCTTTGAGCTCGAATGAAGGCAAAATTGCTGTTAATTAATGCTTCACATAGCAGTAAAAATCAGAGTCTGTCATGGCAAAGAGGGGTTCACAAACGGCCAGTTCTGTGTAAAAGTAAACTGTGAGTAACAGCTAGTGTCATCCTTAGCAAGGGGCTGAGAAGCATCTGCCTGAGCAGATGACCTGTGTGAGCTCCCTGTGCTTGTGTAGCTGCCACTGGTCCTGTGTACGTCACCTGGGAAATTCCCACAGGACACGCCAGAGTAACTACAGCCCAGTGCGTTTGGACTGCTAGGAAAACAGCACTGGGAAAGGCCAGAGATGGGCCAAAGAGATGATCAAGGACTGGGAAACAGGGTGAGGAAAGGCTAAGAGGGCTGGGTGTGTTCAGCCTGGAGAAGAAAAAGCTCAGGGGAAACCTTATCACCATGTTCCAGTATTTAAAGGGTGGCTACAAAGAAGATGGAGACTCCCCTTTTACAAGGAGTCACATGAAAAAGGTGAGCTGTGATGGGCACAAGTTAATTCTGGGGAGATTCCAACTGGACACAAGAGGAAAATTTTTCCCAATGAGAACAACCAGGCACTGGAATAATCTCCCCAGGGAAGTGGTAAATTTCCCAATACTGGACACTGTTAAGATTTGGCTGGACAGGATGCTGGGACATCCAGTGTAGGTCATGCTTTGCCTAGAAAGGCTGGACCAGATGATCCTTGAGGTCTCTT
>JBCJKH010052094.1:14700-26334 GCA_039877255.1 Loriculus beryllinus
GGAATGGGTTGCCCAGGGAAGTTGTGAATGCTCCATCCCTGGCAGTGTTCAAGGCCAGGTTGGACGAAGCCTTGGGTTCCATGGTTTAGTGTGGGGTGTCCCTGCTTATGGCAGGGGGTTGGAACTGGATGATATTAAGGTCCTTTCCAACCCAAACTATTCTATGATTCTATGATTGAGCTGGAGTTTGGGTGGGTAGTAAGCAGTAAGAACCTTTATAGGTGCAATCAGTGCATCTCCCTTTCGAAGTGATTTGTCCCAACAAAATACTGAAGCCTTGGCTTCACTTTTATTCAAAGTAGCTTTTGGGTACCTCAATGGAGACTTTTGTCCGGTTTCATAGTCCTCTGTTCATTATTCGTGCTGTTTCTAATTTGTGTGTTTCCAAAAAGTTTTTTTTTTTCTTCTACATATCAGGACAATTGATAGCTTTAGAGATAAAGCTGGAGTTTCAGATTCCAAACTGGGAATCTTTAAGCACCGGGAAGCTGTTTCTGACATGTCAAATTCTACTCTGATACTGGAATAAGTCGCCTCCAGCTTTCAACTTGACGACTTACCTAAGGAAATTGCATAGGCTGTTGCTGTGAACAATGATGGGAAATTAGGACTTCCAAGTTCATCTCACCTGATTTACACCTCTCTACAGTTAGGGTTGGATGGAGGTGCATGTTTCCATGGTTGTTATAGGTGTCTGGGTGGTAGGTTTGTGCTAGACACCTTGCCCAGAGATTGTGAGGATGGACTTCACCTGAACAGCTACAGTGATTTGAAGTGTAGACATCCATGTGAAAAGACACCAAGGTCTACATCACCCATGCAGAGAAATAGGTACTTGTAACGTGGGATTTATGTGGGCTGTCTGGCTCTGATGGAGAGGGGCATGCAAATACTGAATACTGTCACTTAAAAATCGTTTCTGACATTGTCTAGGAACATCATCAACCAAGGTTTGTGTCTTGATTAAGTTTTGACATCCATGGTGCAGTCATTTCTTGCTCTGTGTGATGTGCAGTGTGCAGCTTGTGGTAGACCCTAATCAGTATTTTTGTTAGCATGTGAAGTGGCTGATAAAACCTATGGACACCGCAGCTTTGCAATCAATCAAACCATGGCCCTACCAAGGAATGAGATCAGGTCTTCTTGACAATAAAAGGAAAAGAATATGGTGCATTGCTTCCAAAGTGGTGTTTGGGTATCCTGCATTCAGCCAGAATAACTCTGAAACATCTAAGGGCTCTAAAAATGCTTGTCTGACTGAAAAATACTTTATTCATTTGGCTTTGTGAATCTTGTGAACTCGTGTTTCTATAGTCAGTGGTTATAAAATGCTGCTAAGTGAGGGGGCCACACATTTAATTAAAAGTGTTTGCATGCATCTTGAATAAATCCCTGCAAAAAAGTGACATTTTTAAGGAGATCTCATGATAAAGTTGCTCTGGAGGCAAAGTTGGGCTTCCCGGTTTCACATTTAATTAACTTAGGCTGACTTTTGTAGGGCTTTGTGCTATGCGTTTTGTTCTTCAGTAAACAAATGGCAGAAAATGAAAGCAGAGCAACTGCCAATGAACAGTAAATTTAATTGGAAAATAATGAGTTGCCATGGGGTGCCATAGGGTTCTGCAAAGATAATGTTATTTATCTTGGAGAAGTTCCACGTGCATTTGTCAAAATGTGATCTATGTAAAAGAAACAAAAGGAAAAATGCATCATTAGATAGGAAAGGGCTATCCCTTATTCCTCATCCTGCATTTGGGACTGGAGTTTGGTGGAGTGAAAAGCTGATTTCCTGCTCTCCGTGGCAGCTCAGTACAATTGCCATCTCATGCATCACTAAGTGAAATGTTGTGTCAGGAAGAGAAGTGACTGGGATTTGTAAGGTCCGGATGAGCAGGAAGGAAGATGAGCATCAATATCACAGGAGGGGAAAAACACGTGAAATGATCTCAGTTCTTTCACAAAAGGCTCTGGTTTTCACATCTATTTCAAGGGAAATTAAATATCTGGAAAACAGGAGAATGAGCCCTTGACTGAAGGTGCTGAATTAAGAAAGCAACAAGATGTGTTAATTTTGGGTTTAAAAGACAGATTTGTATTACGAAGTCTGCTCCTCTTTGTGAAACACTTAAAATCCAACCTGATTGAGTAACTCTCTGGGCCTTGAGCAGCAAGAATGAATCAAAGTCGTTGACTGACAGTGAACTGTTCATCCGGCTGACAGAGCAAGTGGAGTTACTCTGGATTTTCAACCAAGTAATAGATCCAAAGCTCAGGGTGTGTGCCTGTGGGAGAAGACAATGACCTGGCCATCCCAGTCCTTCCTGGTAAGCTGTGGTCTGTGGATGAGACCTCTTTTCACCCTGCACATGTTTCTTTGATCCCAGATGTATGAAATGCAATGTGTAGCTGCTCCCTTTTGCAACATCTGTTTTCCAAGCACATCATTCCCCAGGAGCTCCCCCTATGCAGCAAAACCCACCTTATTTACAGCCTTCACATGTGGAGGGCTCAACAGAGCCCAGATTTGGCTGACATTTGCAAGGTTCCTGCTTTTCATTTCTACCCATTCTTGCTTTATTTTTAGCTGTTTTAAAATGACACATGTTTCCGTCTTTTAGGTAATGAGATGCTTTCCACTTAATTCAATCACTAGTTAATTTGATCCTCTATTTAATTTGTTCCAAACGTCTGGAAGCATAGTTCTATATCTTAAGTATATGTATATATTACATATATAGCTTCCACCCTTTGCTCTGATCATTCTGCTCGCTCTAAACAACCTTTATAATTCAATCTTGGGCTATTGAAACTTGCCATTTAATTAATAAGAAAAGCCCAAATCGAAGCAAGGTAGAAGGAAAAGAAAAGGCTTAAGAGTCCTGGTCATAAAAGACAACTATGACTGAAAGTTGCATCACAGAGTACCTGCTATTGGTTAATAAAAGTTATGAGCTGTCAGATCTGTGAAGGTAGGGATGAATTGATGGGAGCAGCATCTCTTAGAATAATGTAAAGAATAAATGTGAACAGCCCCTTGCGTGGAACAGGATTTGAGGCTCGTTGTGATATAATGGAACATAAAACCTAAGAATGTTGTGTAGCAAAGTTTCATCAGTCACCTCAAGGCCCTTGGAGCTTGGAAATCAGATGGCGAGGGAAGAAGGCTGCTGCAGCCAGTGCCAAATCCGTGTTGTCTCCAGCGCTGTCAGGAGCACCCACCGGCACTCCATAAAGCTTTCACTTCCATCCCCAACAGATCCCAGCAAAACCCTCACCCACCCGGTTTAATCAAACACTCACCTCAGTGCTCAACCTCTGTGCTGACCTTTCTGGCTTCGGTATCAGCAGATCAGCCCATCTGAGTGTCACATCCAGCTGGTGTTTGGGGAGCGGATCCGCTTTCGGCTTGCAGAGCTCTGTGTATGCGTGTGTGCAGGAGGAGCGCAGCCAGCCCAGCTCGCCGGCTGCAAGATGAGCAGTTTTACATGATGCTTCCCAGTACATTGCTGTTGTGATCATCTAATGGGGGTTGCAAAGGCAAGGGAGAGCGGATGTGATGGGAACCTGGGGCTTTCCAGCCTTTGGGCTGTGTGGATTGTTGGCATGGGGTGAATTTTCACGTGTCTTGGTCAGAAGGTAGCAAGGTAGAAGGTAGTAGGGCAGCAGAAGTCCTTGTCAATGAATCTGCATGTTATCCCGACAGGAAGCTGCCAAAAGTCTTTCCATGTAACTGGCTTATTTTCATGGTGCTTTGCTTGCTGGAAACACTCAGTGTGTGCCTGGGTGTGTTTCCCATGTCCAAGCAGTCACAAGCATCAGGATGCTCCTGCAAGGTGCCAGTTTACAGAGTACCAGAGGATGGAGGAGGCTGATGCCCTCTTGTCTCCATGGATCAGTTATGGTGTCTGTGGTTTATGTGATGGGATCCATTGCTGTACCACAGCGTGGAGGTGAGCAGATCTCCATCTCACCCAGGGAAGCACACCAATAGAGTGAGCATCAGCGAAAGGAAACTCCAAACAGAGGAATGAGGCTTTTATCCTCCTTCACAGGAATAAAAGCATCATTTATGCTGCTTTCAGCTCTGTTGCTGCTTTTCTGAACCAAAGTGCTTCAGCCTTACTTTGTGCCACTGTCTTCAGAGATGATGGCTTCAGGAGAGCTCACGATATCCTGGGGAGGGCAATCTCAAGGGTGCAGACATCATTCCTGCCTCTGCCACTGCTTTTCCCTGTGGTCTTGGTCATATCACTTCACTGCTGTGATGTGGGTTTGGTGTGCCATGCACGGAGGAGCCTAGGGGAGTTCTTTCTGGCAATTCTAATGCAGCTGGTGGGAGACTGGGCTTCACTGGATGCTTTGCATCCATTTTGTGGTGTAACTGGAGAAGTGAATAGGCACAGGATCAATGTCAGAGGTTGCCAACAGCAAAGGGAAATATGCTGAGCAATGCATGTGAATGCCAGCACTTTGGGACTGTTATTTACAAAGTGGTCTGTTGCAGTAACAGGTCAGTTTGCTCTCATCCTGGCCTGGTTTTAGCCCTATTTCAGTATGTATTTATTTACTTTGCAGTACATATGCTGTGTCCCTGGGTAGCACACATGAGCTGCCACTCTCCTCAGCTGCTCTTGGGTCTGCTATTGCTGTGGTGCTGTGTACTTGGGAGGCTGGACACCCCACTGTTGTCTGGGGATCATCCTGTGCTCATCACCACCCTGTGGGGCTCTCCTGTGTCAGTGCATTGGGTGCAAGAAGAGACTCTCCATAAGGAGCTGCCCTCTGTCTCTCCTGTCTCATCTGCTGTCACCTGCATCTTAATCCCCCTCCTCTCCCCACCCCATTAGAAAGCAAAGCTAATAGAAAAAGCAGTGCTAATGAACACGACCCCACCAGTATTTTATTTCCAATTGGCAGCTCATGCAAGCAGCCCTATTTTCTCTTCTAATAGAAAACTTTATGATGTACCAAATTACCCTGTAATAGCCTGCGCTGAGTTGCCTCCTGAAAGGTAAACGGTTTTGATTTTTTATGATCAGTTATTATTACTTTTTTTGCCTATTCCATAAAAAAGAAGGGGGTTTGCATTAAAGAGACCCTGAGGTCGCAAACCAGAGCTGCTGGGAGCCACTGAGGACTGCTGCAGGTGTAGGGCTGTACAGCAGCAGGACTGTGGTGGTGGCTGCATCACCTCCCCATCATCTCCCCAAAGCCTGGTACAACCTGCTACACTCACATAGATGCTGATGGGTGGAAGGAATTGCTTGGCAGGCACAAAAGGGAGGGTTTTGGGGCATGGGAAGCCCAGGCGTTACTCTGCATGTTGTGGAGTGCCATCTCCTGGCTTGATACGAATTGACTGGGATTCCTGCAGCTCAGTGTCATCCGCAGGGAGCCCCAGGCAGCTGCTTCCACTCCCTTTAGGCTGGAGCCTTGGGAATGATCCAGGGAGGCTGGAGCAGGAGAGGGGAGCACTTAATTCAGAGCTGCTCTCCTGTGCTGGTTGGGAAGAGCTCATTGCCTTTGTCTGAATTTGAGTGGCTGAGCCCTTGAGTAACCCAAGTTGGAAGTGATACCATTGGGAAGTCCTGTTAGCATTTTCCACTGTGTTTTGCAGTGGAGAAGCAGCAGGGAGGTGTGGGATGTGATCCAGGGAGGGATTAGGCAGGAAACTTCCCATGGGGATGACATCCACTTTAGTTTATCCAAAATTAGGTGCCTAAATATCATCTTGGCTCTGCATGAAGGTGACTGCAAAGGACATGCTTAAATCATCTCAGTGTCTGCTTGTATTTGTAAAAGTATGTGATTTGGGTTTGTTTGTAGCTGGACCTGGCTGCTGAACTGGAGACTTAGAACAGGAGCAGTAAAAGTGAAGACCTGCCTGGTAACAGCTTGTCCTGCTCCCCCAGTAGGTAAGAGCTGATGTTCCTCACCAAGGAGTTGCTGTCCTGTGTTGGTCTGAATCAGCTGCTTTCAATCACTGCAGCCATCACATTTCCATCAGTTGCTGTCAATTCTGACAAATCTGACTGCAAAACAGGGAACCATTTATGTGAAAAAGATTTCAACTCGGTCCAGTGAATGCACTTTTCATGTTTTTCATTATGCATATTGTTCCAGTAACTAAAAACTGCAAAATCTGCTGATCTGTTGCTAGTTAGTTCAACACAAAGGGTGTAATGGTGAAAGAACAGTGCTGATTTAGTGAAAACATGATCGTTGTTCGCTCTCCGCTGAAGTGCTCGGTGAAACCTGTGATTAAAAAGGCTGGATAGAATTTTGCAGTAGTTGAAATGGTTGAAAAAGTGACATTTAAATATTTCTACCTTTACTATCAAAAGCCATATTTAGAAGGTTTGACCACTGTTGCTGCTTCCCATCACTGTGTGAACAGCGTGGGTTTGATGCTGCTGTTCGTTTTGCCTGGTAACAGAGCTCCAGAGCTGGAAGCCCCATTGGTGCATGCTGCTCTGCTCGCTCCCGCTCTGGTGTATGCATCCATAAGAGACAGTTCTCCAATCATTGGAATAAAGGGGGTTTAATGGAGCTATATGTGTATTTATAGTAACTTCTGTTGCTTGCCTGTCTCAACACACTGTCACTATGTCTAACAGCAAATTGGATTCCAGCTGCACTTATTGGCACTCATGCCCAGTGGGTTGGTGCCTGTTACTGGGCACAGGCTCTGGTGGCCCAGGATGCTGGGACAGTCCCAGGGCTAAGGTATGCTTGGGTATTCTGGTGCATGGATGCAAGGTGAGTTGGAAATTGGACCTTGTGTGTCTCTGAGAGGTGAGTAAGAGCAGCGAGTATCAGTTCTCAGCATCTGCTTAGAAAGCTTTTGGAGTGGGAGGTGACAGGCTCCTTCTGCCCGTCCATTTATTGGATTAATCCCAAATAAACCATGGAAATCAGTTCTTCCTGGGGAAATTGAAGATACATTTCATCATGTCTGATTTGAAAATCCCTGCCCTGGCTGGAGCCATCAACCTGCATCTGCCTGGCTCACCTTGGTGGTAATAGGAGGTTGCTGCCCACATGAGCATCCTCCTTTGCCTCCTTTAGTGGGAGCTTTTCACAGAGCAAAGGCAAGGTGCTCCCCTCCTCCAGGGAGATGAGAGGGACTCACAGCAGAAAGAAATAGAAAACAGATCCTTGGCCTTTTAAAACGTAGTGCTGAGGGTGATGACAGAAAGGGCAATAATTCTCTTGGATTCACTTACTGTCCAGCTTTCGGAGACAAGATTACTCCATTTTTCCCTGTGGATAGGGCAGAAATGAACATCAGGTGCTCTGACATGATTTAGGCACCCCTGCTCTGGCTGTGTAGCCCCAGCGAGCATCTTTTTTGCAGCTGTAGTTATGCAGTTCCTAAGGCAGATCCCCTCTTGGTAGGGAGACGGAGTGGCAGAAAGCCCTGCGGCTTCAGCAGCGACTTTGCCCACTTCCAACTCATCTCTTGCCTTGGTTCTTTACACCTACCAACACCCTGCTTTGGTTTCTTTAAAAGCTGTCTGTTTATGATATGTGGGTGAAATCTGGTCGTGCTGTACTGTTTATTAGTCCAAAACTGAGGTCAGGCAGGTTGGATTTCTTTCCCGAGTGCTTTTATAATATTTGTGTTAGCTGGGCAGCTAAGTGCTGTCAGATGTAGCGGCAATGGAGCTTGCTGCTGTTGAAATTTTTATGGTTTCATGCATTTTACAGCATCACCTGTCAGACTCCAGCAATCATGATGTCACCTGTAGTGGAATATATAAATTGGAACAGAGGAGACTGGAGCTAGGGGAGTTCTGCAGTAATCTGGAGCTCTTTTCTCCCCTCCTCCTCTGGTGGAGGCTGGGAGGTCTGAAGGCATGGCGAAGGAAAAGGAGCAGAGCTCTCTTCTCCCCTGGGCTTTGCCCCAGCTGTTCTGTATGATCTGGGCAAAATCGCTGCTTTTGCTCTGGCTGCAGTTTCTCTGCTGCCTCTTTGTTTGGCTGGTTGTGTCATTTGGGATATGATCTGTTGGAATTATAGAATGGTTCGGGTTGGAAAGGACCTTAATATGATCTAGTTTCAATCCCCTGCCACAGATGCCTCATACCTAGACCATGTTGCCCAAGGCTCTGTCCAGCCTGGCCTTGAACACTGCCAGGGATGGAGCATTCACTGCTTTTTCAAGCAACCTGTGCTAGTGCCTCAGCATCCTCGCAGTAAAGAACTTCTTCCTTATATCTAACCTAACTTCTCCTGTTTAAGTTTAAACCCATCATCCCTTGTCCTATTGCTACAGTCCCTGATGAAGAGTCCCTCTCCAGCATCCTTGTAGTCCTCTTCAGATATCCCAAGATATGGGAAAGGCTCACTGGGCGCTGGGGAGTCTCTGTTGGCTGTAGTCTGGTACTCTTGTGTGTGTAGGATGGAGATACCAGATGTGGTGACTGCAGCAGGAGCCATGGGTACTGGCAGGGATCACAGGAGGAAAGGTGGCTTCACCAGGCAAGTCTTCAATCATTTATGAGGGGAGCAGTGGGATGGGACTTGTTCTCTGTGGATAAGCAAGGATCACACATCTGGGGTACCCTCTGCCTGCTGCTCACTGGGCTGTGGCTAATGCTGTTTTCACCATGCTCAGCTCCCTCCTCTTGGGCAGCATTTGGTCTCTGTTGAGTTTTAGTGTTGTTGCAGTTCTGATTGCAGTCAGTTTACAACAACAGGGGAACACCAGGGCTTGTTGAGTTGGTCAAAGCCCAGCAGAGGTCTGAGCTGCATGGCTGCAGGCAGGAGGATTCACGCTGTTCCCAGCATTGGGCACCGGGATGGATGCAACCCTGCGTATTGCATGTCGTATCCTCAGATCACCCATGATCCACATGCTCCACTGAAAGAGGGGTTCAGAGATCAATGAGAATATTCACCAACAGGTCTAATAGTGGCTGTGATCTGGGTTGTTGGGAGAAGGAAGATGATTGTTGTTTCCTGGTTCTCACTGGTGTAGTCTTTTCCCTGCAAATGCTACCTTAATTAAGTATCAAATGAGCATTAAGATGGTATTCTAAGTGGCTTAGCAACACCAAATGAAGACTTGTAGCCCTATTGCTGAGCTGTAAACCCTCAGTAAAAATGGCTTAAGAACACCCTGATCAGGTTTTAAGAGCTCTGTAACTGATACGCAGCTTATGCTATCGTTAGGCCTCAATAAATCTGTTTCTAATAATCGCTGTTTACTGAGGTTTCGCAACTATGCCAGAGGTACAGATCTGTTACCTTGTGGTCCAGCCTCAATAAATGTGTTTTTAATAATCAATTGGTACTTCAATAATAAACAAGAATTGCTTTATTAGATATGAATTTGAACATGTTCTGCATTTCAGTTGTACTGAAATCACCCTCTTTTTGGTTTTACTCTGAAGCAGCTTGTACTGACCAGCCATTGGTACCAGCATGCACCAAATGCTACTGCTCCTTACAGAGCATTGCTGACTTGGCCTGATTTACAACTCATGACAGTATTTCAGTGCTTTTTTCTCCCATAGCCTAAGCAGTCTATCAGTTGCTTTCAAGCAATCTTCCTAGGAGAAATGCTGCAGTCCCTTTTATGGATCATTAACTGGAAATGAACTTGGGACCTGCAGATATAAACAGGCTGCCTGCTGCCATCTGACCTAGCAGACCAACACTTTTAATTGACAGTGCAAGTACTAGTGGTGTGGGACTCTAATTTTTTACAGCAAAGTCAATAAATGAAGAGGAAAGTTGATTTCTTGCAGTGCCACTGAGAAAGCTTTATTGTTTTTCAGGGTCTGCTTCTCAACCCAGGTCTTCAGAGCCAGGTTCTCCCATGGCACAGACGTCCCAACTCATCTGCCACTGACTGCCCTCCTATGCCCAGGCCTTCTTCCCAGGGCTTCTGGGATTCTACTTGAGTTCAGGATTCTACTGAGTGTGGTAACATATCCCTGGGCTTCAAGAGGCCAGTCCTGGAGACGAGGTGAGTAACACAAGTGGTACCTATGGTTCGCATCACTCTATCCAAATACCCATCTTGCATTTCAAAGCTTCTCTAATGTGAGATCTTTACAGTCTTGTGTACCATCATAGAACCATAGAATGGTTTGGGTTGGAAAGGACCTTAAGATCATCCAGTTCCAACCCCCCTGCCTATGGCAGGGACACCTCACCCTAGACCATGCCACCCCAAGGCCCTGTCCAACCTGGCCTTGAAATGCTTGGAAATATTCTGCACTCCTAAGGCACAGTTCCTCTGCCTGCACAGGAGAGAAACGGGCATTGCTCATTCAGCACCTTCCACTTCCATTTCACTGGAGGAAAGCTTTGAATCCCAGTCCCATCCCCACCTTCTCAAATGACCTTTCAGCGCTGGGGCAGACCACATTCCTCTCCCTTAACCCGGGACCTTAGTGGCTCTGAGGTGGGATGATCGCCCACTTTGCCACCCCACACAGCTCAGCCCAGCGAGAGGAGGAAGCATGCTGCAGCTGGAGCACCCCACGGGTGCCAGACCCTGCTCAGCAATGAGAACCGTATGTGCGCGCCGGCGCTCCTCGCGTATGGCGAATGTCACATCGGATTAAGGCACATCAAGCCATAACGGGTGCAGAGTTCGATGCCTTTAATTAGTCCAGTCGAAAACAGGAATTCCCCTCTGCTGGGAGAGTCTGCTCCCATGACAAGAAGATTAGCAGCCTCAGCTTGTGAGTGTCAAACTCCTGAGTTTTCCATCCCACTTTAAGTCGGTTGCAGTTTTCTCTTCCTCACACTGGGAGTTTTGGGGGGCTGGTTTCATTCCAGGAGGGCAGGGGTCAAAGCACTTTGGTAATGGCAAGGAGCCCTATCCCTGGCGTGTCTTTCAGCAAATCTGCTCCCTCCTGGACTCTGGGTTGGACATTTTGTGCCTGTCTGGACCTAACAAGGAACCTAGGAGTGCACCAAGAATTCCCTGGGGAATACCAGCACCAAAAGTGGTGTCTGGTGGACATCAACTGGCCCAGAGTGTTGATAAGTGCAATATTGAAGAGACCAAAGGGCAGAAATCCTTCTGTCTGGCAGCACGTGCCAGCCATGGGCCGCTTGGCAGGATGCGTGTCACCATGCTTCAGCTGTGTAAAGCAGCTGGTAGGTGGTTGTGTTTGAGCAGTGCCATATTGCCCTTTGTCTCTGCTCCTGGTCAATCCTTTTCAACCACCTCTCTGTCCTCAGGGCTATAAGTACGTGTGGGCAGTGCTAAAATCCAGCACTGTGGGGCCAGAGGCCAACCAAGAGCTACTGTGGGCTCCTGATGCATTTTTACCATGGCTGTTTATGGGGGATTTTATTGCATTCAGCTCTGGAGCACCAATGTAAGAAGTATATGGACCTGCTCAAATGAGCCCAGAGGAGGCTGAGAGCTGGGATTGTTCAGCCTGGAGAGGAGAAGACTCCAGGGAGACCTTAGAGCAGCTCCAGTGCCTAAAGGGGCTACAGGAAACCTGGAGAAGGACTAGCACATAGTGACAGGACAAGGGGAATGGCCTTAACCTGCCAGAGGGGATATTGAGCTGAGCTCTTAGGCAGAAGCTTTTCCCTGTGAGGGTGCTGAGGCACTGGCACAGGGTGCCCAGAGAAGCTGTGGCTGCCCCATCCCTGGCA